>JAHWFP010178792.1:0-33767 GCA_023313725.1 Lithobius niger | reverse complement strand
GAAAAGTTTGCTTCCAGTTTTTTATGTAGCTCAGTGGGAAAATGGAGTTATGGAAAAGTTTGTTTCCAGTTTTTAATGATTACTGGAATTAATATTTCAGCTGGGAAAATTAAGGAAAACTATAATAACTGGAAGAAAGAAAAATGTATTTAAGGTATAAAAGCTAGCTGAAGTTAACATTATACCGACATCAAATATGGTGAACGGTAAAGAAGAAAAAAAACTGGCATTCACACACTTCCCTCAACAGTTTTCTTTTTTATCGCTCACACAACACATCCTTGAAATAGAAGAGTGGTCTCATATGGTATATAGTTAGTTGGAAGGATGGATGCGTCACACATTAGTTATGCGTGCCAATATCTAAACAAAACCTGGCCTTAAAGTATACCAACAATACCGTAGGCAGCTGAAGAGCTAAATTAGTTGACCAGTAGACAAACTTGTTGGGGGTGGAGGTGGGGAAAGAAAGGGCAGACATCATGGCCATCAACCATCAAGGACCACATCAACATCTTGGAACTTCGTGCAATCCTCCTTGCCCTGCAACACTTTCGGCCACAAATCCAAAACCAGGTCATTCAGATTCAAGCCGACAACACGACAGCCCTGGCCTATATCCGCAAAAAAAGGAGAACAAAATCAAGATCCCTGCACAGCCTGACCTCCGAAATGTTCAACCTCTGCATCCCAAACAACATTACTCTCCTACCCCTACACATATCTGGGGAACAGAAATGAGATTGCAGACTCTCTATTAGGCCGGAATCCACCATCGGGCGAATGGTGCCTCAAGAAATCTATCTGCGAATATCTCTTCAACATCTGGGGTACTCCGATGTTTGACCTATTCGCCATGAAGCACAGTGCCAGACTTCCCCAGTACATCAGCCTGATTCCGGACGAGAAAGCAATGGCTGTAGACGTCCTAACGTTTCCATGGCACAATCTATACGCTTACCTCTTTCCCCCCTTCAAACTACTACCTCAAGTCCTTCAAAAAATAGGAGAAAGCCAGAGCCTCTTCCTCCTAATAGCCCCATTCTGGCCATCAGCGACATGGTTCCCGCTCCTCCTAGACCTAGTAGTAGACGGTCCAAGAAGTCTACCGCTTTTACCAGATCTTCTATCTCAACAGAAAGGGTCGAAACTACACCCAAACCTTGCAAATCTCAACTTGCACGGGTGGCTACTATCATCAAACTCCTCAAGAAGGCTGGAATTCATCGTGAAGACGCCGAACGCATCGCCTCAAAGGCAACCAGAGACTCAACTAACCGCATGTACGACAGTCACTGGTCCAAATGGATTCATTGGTGCTTCTCAAGGAAAACTAATTCAATCGACCCCCCCCCCCCGTTTTACCGGACCTCCTAAGGTTCTACAGTGATCTGTTCAATATCGACAAATTGAAAGGCTCAACAATTCTCATCTACCGTTCTGCACTAAACTCAGTTTTCAAAGTGGCAAACAAAACAAAACTACTCGACGACTATAACATCTCTGCTTTACTTCGTTCCTTCGAAAACGAGCATCCCACAACCAAACAAACTGTAACCGACTGGGACCTCTCTCTCGTTCTTCAATCGCTAATAGAAGAACCTGGGAACGCATGCAAGACAGCTCTCTTCACCTCATGACCCGGAAGACCGTCTTCCTTGTAACCCTTGTGGCTAGCCTACGCCGTTCTGAAATCCAAGCCCTCTCGGCCGACCCAGCCTACTGCATTTTTGGACCAAATTTCTCTTCGGTAACCCTGCACCCAAGAACATCTTTCAGAGCGAAAACACAAAATCCATCTGATCCGTCTAAGCCAATCACCTTCCCAGCTCTTTCCAGCCCTCTCGGCCGACCCAACCTGCTGCATTTTTGGACCAAATTTCTCCTCGGTAACCCTGCACCCAAGAACATCTTTCAGAGCGAAAAAACAAAATCCATCTGATCCGTCTAAGCCAATCACCTTCCCAGCTCTTTCCAGCCCTCTCGGCCGACCCAACCTGCTGCATTTTTGGACCAAATTTCTCCTCGGGTGACCCTACACCCAAGAACATCTTTCAGAGCGAAAACACAAAAACCATCTGCACTTTCTAAGCCAATCACCTTCCCAGCTCTTTTCAACCTAGTAGGAAACGAACCCGAACGCCTCTTCTGCCTCGTCAGAGCACTTCGCTTCTACCTAGCCCTTACTCAGCATGATGACATCCGCAAAGGCAGAAACCAACTTTTCCTTCCAGACGACTCCCATTGTGGCGAAACCTCCGCCTCAATGGTGTCCCGCTGGATCAAAAAGACGATCGAAGCAGCTTACAACAAAGAAAGCATGAGCAAGAGCATCAGAGTGACGTCACATGAAGTTAGAGCAATCTCCACATCATGGGCCCACCACAACGCCACCCCAATCGAAGAGATCCTGGCAGCTGCATCCTGGCTCCACCAATCAACCTTCACCTCTCACTACCTGAAAGATATCAAGCGAACAACAAGGACTACACTGGCTAGGGCCAATCATCGCAGCCAGAACTGTGGTCAAGCCCCCTTAAGCACTCAGAACGAAGCAGAAGCAAGCCATCCATGAAAGAAACAAACCACCCATTGATGGAAGCAAGAACCCTAAAAAACAAAGGTCCTTTTCAGGGCCACCTTATTTTACGAAAGAGATCCAAACTCATGTTACTCAAATTCTGCATAAAGTGCGAAATTCCTTTTTTTTTTTTGAGGAAAGTCTGCTTGCACCCCAGGACGCCCGTCTGAGCAGTGCCCGCCGCCATATTTTGACGAACTGCTGTTAATGGTGCCTGCCACCATACTTTGACGAGGTCTGCTGTTAATGCAAATTAACAGGTTAAGATGTTTTGGCAAATAAGAAAGAACATTTTGCCGCCCCCTGTCTGGCCGGCAAAAAATGGTTTCGTTTTGCCTAAAACATATTTAACCTACTCCCGCCTACCTCCCCTCTCGAGTCACCGCCTGACAGATTGAGAGGAAAATAAATGCTGAAAGCATCCTGGCTTACTGTACTAGGTTGTTTCTGGTGCATGATTTTCGCTGTTGGCTTGTTGTCCCCTTTTCTTTATAGCGTCCAAGTTGCGTTACTTTTGGAAGCTGTTTCCCCACAAGAAATAAAAATATTACTGGAAGCAGACAACATTACCGACAATACAAGATGCAGTATAGCGAGAAAGAAAGAAAGACAATTATTCCTACTGGGGCTCGAACTCCGGATTCTGATTTACTAGTGTTGTGCTATGCTACCGGGGTGGAACCCTGGCTGCAGGTTTCACATGAGGTTAGCTGTTTAACCTTACTCAGCGGTGACCTGAAGGGTGTTGTACCAAATAGCCAATTATCAGATTATTAGCCGGTTGCTGTACCAACTACGCTACTGGGGTAGAACCTGGCTGCAGGTTTCAGACCGATTAGCTGTTTAACCGTTCTCAGTAGTGACCCTGAAGGGTGTTGTACCAACTAGTCGATCAACAGATTATTAGCCGGTTGCTGTACCAACTGTGCTACCGGGGTGGAACCCTGGATGCAGGTTTCAGATGAAGTTAGCTGTTTAACTGTTTTCAGTGGTGACCTGAAGGGTGTTGTAACAACTAACCGATTACCAGATTACTAGCCTGTGCTGTACCAACTACGTTACCGGGGCAGAACCCTGGCTACAGGAGTCAGATAAAATTAGCTGTTTAACCATTCTCAGTGGTGCGGGATGTTGTACCGATTACCAGATTATTAGCCAGTTGCTGTGCCAACTATGCTACTGGGGTGGAACCCTGGATGCAGGTTTTGCATGAGGTTAGCTGTTTAATCGTTCTCAGTGCTGACCTTCAGGGTGTTGTACCAACTAGCCGATTACTGGATCATTAGCCTTTTGCTGTATACCAACTACACTACCGGGGAAGAACAATGGCTACAGGATTCAGATGAGCTTATAAGCTGTTCAGCTTTCTCAATGGTGACGTGTAGGCCATAAACATGCATTCCTGCGCAGGTTTTCACTTTAAACAGGGAAGAAGGGTATTTGTCGTTTTGCTATTAGACCCGGATATTTTTTTTATTTATTTGTTTCTAAAATTTTAGAATTACATTTAGCTTTAGGGCTGTGTTACTATTTACACCGTGCTTGACTGGATATTATTAAACATTCCATTGGCCATTCCGAACCGCGCGAATGATGCTTGGATGAGGTTACTTAATGGCCGATGCCAAATCAAATACTCTGAAAAATGTTTGCAGATTTGGCTTTACGTGAAAGTCTCTTGGAGCCTGGTTCGCCCGATAATGGTTTGCAAGTGTGTTATCTCAATTGGCCAAGTTGGTTGGCATAGCGCTGTAATGACCGTCATTACATTGTGCATAATAATCTAAACGAAAATTGCGCCGGCGTTGATGAAGCCATAAACTAGTGGATAATGTTACGCTGTGGCACCATTCTGATTTCTTAACGAGACATCGTAATTGCCAAGTGTGCTATTATATACGACGCTCGTGTGCGCGGTTGTCTGTATTTTGAATTGAGATGTTTTTAGAGCTACTTTCCAGTATTTGTGGGTTGTTAGTCATAATTCGTTGAATGCTTTTTTTTTTTCCGTTTATTTTTTCTCCCTCGTTTTCGTTGGGTTTCTCTTAACTTCGTATCTCAATTCTCAACTGAATAATTTTAACGTAATGAGATCCGGTATCCAAGATTTTTAGATTTGGTACAAGATTTAGTATCGGAGCGGAGAGATTTAATCGCGATATTAAACGTCACACGGAAGATTATAATTTTGTGTGTGCTTCTTTTCTAGTATTTTTTTTTTGTTGTTGGATTTTTCAACTCAAAGCCTGGGAACTAAATTGTTTAAGCCGAGGTCATGTTTGCTGCAGAAGTAGTTTTTGGTCATAGAGTGAAACAGGCAGATACACTCTAATGAATGAGATACTCGTGTGTGTGCTTTGTCTGTGTAGTAATATTTAGTGCAGTGTAAGTAGCAACCACAGAACTGGATAGAAAGCTGCATAGAATGTGACCTGGTTACCCTCGGGGAAACCCTGGCATCACAGCAGGCCCCAAAGTTTGTGCTGATCAACCAGATGTTGTACGTGTCGTAGTTGCTGAACGTGTTGGGCAGTCTCTCATCCGTCTTTCTGAGCTGGGCTAGCAGGGGCACCTTACCAGTTACTGGCCAACAATGATCGACCCTGGCTAGTTACAGGGTTTCTCGTTCGTCGCTCGCGCGTCGCATGGGTGCAGAGTCTATACATAGGGGGTGAAACCAGCCAGAAGTGATATCGTAGAACAATTACGCTTAATCGCTATTACCGCGTCTTTATTGATAACTACTTGTTTCACGTTTGCAGTCATTGTTTGTACTCGTACGTTGTCTAGGGCGACCTGAGAAGCGTTTTAACATCGAAGTAAAAGCCCCGGCCATTACCAGAGGTTGACTGGGATACCAAAAACTGAAAAGCTTCTCAGATTGCTCTGGACAACTTAGTGGCACAAATAATGACTTAGAACGTGGGGTAGGTGTTAGGCCACAATGACTTGAACGGTGCCCGCCACCATATTTTGACGAGGTCTGCTGTTAATGCTAGTTAACAGGTTAAAATGTTTTGACTGGTCCAAATGGATTCATTGGTGCATCTATCGCATCTATCAGCTGCTTCTATCGCGATAGCGTAGTTGGTACAGCAACCGGCTAATAATCTGGTAATTGGCTATTTGGTACAACACCCTTCAAGTCACACTGAGAAAGGTTAAACAGCTAACCTCATCTGAAACCTGTAGCCAGGGCCCCGGTAGCGTACCACACTAGTAAATCAGAATCCGGAGTTCGAGCCTCAGTAGGGATAATTGTTTTTCTTTCTTTCTAGCAATAGTGCATCTTGTATTGTCGGTAATGCTGTCTGCTTCGAGTAATATTTTTATTTCTTGTGGGAAATAGACAGGTTCCCAAGACAGGTTCTCAAGTCTTGTGGCCTAACAAGCTAATTTAAACTGCAGGATGAAAAGGTAAGGTTGATGCTTAAGGTAAGGTTTAAATGATCCGAAATCAAAATAGCAAAGGAACACAAAAAAACTTTCCTGTAAGGTTTCAGATGCTGCAGTGTTGTCATGCTGTTTAGTCCACGTGAAAACTTACTGCTGTAGTCAAATGTTTTTACCATTTTCGCTTTTACACGTGGTATTTCTGGCAGAGAAAACGAACGAAAATGAGTGTTTGTTAGCCAGTGTACAGAAATTAAAGCCCGTGAGCAAATCGTCATCCAGTTTGCTTAGTGTTAATAAATTAATCAACACCACTAGAGGGAGTCCAGGTCAAGGGATGTGCTGATTGAGTGAGCAAAACGAACGAAATCAGCGTTTGTTAGCCAGTGTGCAGCAAAATCTGCCAGGTCAGGGGCACCGCTGATTGGTTTTGGGTGGACATCACAACTTTCTAGAAAAGTGGTGTTTTTTATTACTGTTGTTGGTTTTCAGTGATATCATAACTTTGTAGAAACCTGGTATTTCTTACTACTGTTGTTTGATTTGGGGTTGATATCACAACTTTCTAGAAATCTGGTGTACTGCAGAAATTACTGAATATTCCTCTAACATTCACTACTTTTACATGACCTCTTAAAATAGATTCAGAGGCATGTGCTGTGCATCGGGTCCTTGTCACTTCTGCCGGTCTTGTAGGCCGTTCGTGGCGCTTTTTCCCATTTGACGATACAAAACGGAATCTCTTTACTGAATTGGTTGGGGAGTCTGATGCGATTCGCCTTAGTCACGTAAACACTCGCACTCGTCTCGTATTGAGATGTTGGTGCAAGTCTGGTAGAGATGGTGGACACACTTACATAATTTGTGTTGGTGCCACTCAAATTTTGCGTAAATAATTCTGAAAATAAGGGTACATGACTAAGGAAACCAGTAATTCCATGTTTGGTTACAGGCTTTTACGTGAATCCAGTTTACACGCAGGGTTGGAGCAGTGCAGGACTTGTCCACTACGTGCCAAAGGGAGGAAAGGAAGGAAGGGGGTTCCGAGCGTACTGGTCAAATGGCATGCCTTCGCCGAATAGCCCTAATCGTTCTTGCGTCTTGTTAACCGGTGCCGTTCTTTGATGCGCGTTTTAAACCACATTATTTTAATGGGCTTTGTAGTAACCATGTAAAGGTAGTGATTTACTCACCCATTTAGCCTATTATTTTCTGATAGTATTATGTTGGTTAACCTCCCTTAGATGTATGTATATTCAACCGTCTGTGGACTTGGCCTACTCAAGTAACTGGGCTTAGCACTTTCACCATTCAGCCGTCATTACCATAGCGTGTATTTATTCAAGAGGTCGAAGCAGCAAATGCGTTTTTGCTCAAGCTTGACGTTAGTTAAAGCCGGTTACGGTTTGCGTGTGTCGACTTAACCTAATAAGTCAGCCACTTTTCCACTCCCCTCCATCCCCTTTCCGCAATTCGTTTCTCCTTCCTTGTTCGTTACCACGAACATTCATTACTGGTTGACTCTGTTTTCTTCCATATATGGCCTTGTTGTTTGTATTTCCATGTCATGTTTGTTTGCTGGTTAAGTCGCTCCCCTTCTTCTGCTAAACCTTGCCTTGTGTCCAACTGCAGTTTTAACATTTCAGCGGGGTTTCTTGATGGAGAGCAGGTGTAAATTTTGAAGTGGTGAGGCGACAAATCTGTCGGTTGGGACGAACCAAATATTCGATAAATTTCGTCGTGTGCCATCTTTGCCAGCAAGCAGCCTGGGGTCGTGTGGTGGGCCTCGAGTGAGGTGTGGGCGCCCGGGGTCAAAGGTCGGTGTCGTGCGTGCGTTTGCCGTCCTAGCCAATAAACATCTCACCCGAGGCTGTCCCGGGGATTTGCAGAGAGGAAGGCGCCCAAGTCGTCTGCCTCTTAGTCATGGTGGCTGGTGCATTGCTTAACATGCTAATGTAGGACTTAAGGCCACGTGCATTCGAATATGCATTGTTCGAAGATTTTGAGTTGCACTTTTGAAATACTTTTTAATTCTAAGAGGGTCTGTCTTACCATGGAGGAATATTTTCTAAATAAGTTTTCTATAGCTCGGTTTTTTGTTAATTAAAAAACAAAAACGAACTCGTTTGATGTTTAAGGTAAGTTTTAACTCGACGACAGTCAAAACAGTAAAGCCACACGAATAGATTTCCGGTGTATATATCAAATATCACAACGTTGCTGAAGTGTTTAGTCCACGTGAAACTTACTGCTATCCTCAACCATTGCAACCAACCCCCCCCCCCAAAAAAAAAACAAACAACCACTGCAAATGTTAGGAAAGGAAACCAACAGTAATTTAATGTATTATTACGTCAGTTTCCAACGCAATGCAGACTAAATGAGTGCCCAACGTTCAAATATTTGTATACCTAAACACAAAATGCAACAGTTGCATTGGGGAATTTTCAACAGACAATATTCCACTTGATATTATGTGTGAAATTACGCCGTGTGTCTTCATCAGTCTTATCAACAGTTTATTAGCTGTAATAAATCGTGGCTAATATATACATTGAGCTGTTTTGTATTATTTTTATGTTCAGGTATCAAAATTTATTTGTTATAGTGGTTACATTTAAGACCATGTAGCTTGGAATTAACTGTGTTTCTTTTTTATTAATTTTTTTTTTTAGTGCGTTTCAGTGATGCTGTTATATAGGCCCAGCAACATAATCCAATCATTAGTAAAAGTAAAAACTGTAAAGAACATTTGAAACAGTTTGTTTTCGTGGTTGCAATGGTTGAGGACAGCAATAAGTTTCACGTAGACTTAACACTTCAACAACATTGTGGTATCGGAAACCTTACTTTATAGGAAAGCTTATTCGTGTTCCTTTGCAGTTTTGACTTTGGTCCTGTTAAACCTTTAAAACACTAAACGAGTTCGTTTTTGTTTTCTAATGCGTGGTAACTTTGGCATGCCATGTTGTTCTGCGAGCAAAGACGGGTGTGGGATCTCCTTGGTGCGCTATTTGGTTTGACCACCTTTTCACCTTGTTTCCGGCGACATTCGTTGCATAGCTTACTACAGATTGTTTTGTTTTCGTTGAAATGTCGCATACAACATTTTCTTTTAAGTTACATTACGTGATGGCAACACACTAGCGTGTCTGTAGGTAAAATTTTTGTTGTGTGTTTCTATAAAGTTTTAAATCTTAGCAATTTCAGTACTTCTTATTGCGGTATACAACTTAACGTTTGAATGGTTTCACGGGGAAATTATTCGTGTTGTTCTGAGCAGCTGTACTCAAACTTGACAATGTGCTCTTTTCCTAATAGTGGTTACCGTACGAAGTAATGATTTACTCGGTAGAGAACGTTGTATCGACGTAGCCAAAAGGTATACCTGAGCCGCATTGTTGGACATTGTTCAAAACCATGTGCAACATTTGATCATTCTGAGCCCCGTAACTGTGAAATGGCACAATCAGATGAAAGGAGTATTATAAAAAGGACACATATGTGGGAGCGTCTCTGAAAAATGAGCCAAGAACCTGCTTTATAGGACAAATGGCTTATTCTGTAGAGACCATTGGGCTATAAACGTGTCCAAAGTATGAGAAGAAGTCCAGTCACCAAGCCAAAATGATGATCGGAAGTACATTTTAAAGGAAATTCATCTAATTCTAAAATTCTTAGCTCCTACTAAGGAAGCATTATGAGGGAATTTCTGATTGACTGTGGACTTTCTAATATTAATCTATTAAGCTGCAGCGCAAAAACGATTGGTCCACTAAGTACACTGTGAAAACACTGTGTGCGGGTAGTACACATCACTGTGTATACTAGCTCAGCCTCCGCACGGGTTTTGTACTGTCGGTAGTTGGTACACTTTTTGTGTTATACGTATACTTTTACTTTATGAGTATAAAGTACACAAAATGTATTCTGAAACATGTCGTATGGAGGTTGGTACACAGTGATGTGTCCATTCGGTCAGTCTCCTAAGTGTACTTAATTGCCCGCCCCAATTGCTAGCACCGTGCACAGTGGCACTATCAGTGCACAGCGTGTACCCACTCGTAGAAGATATCAATTTTAGGCGCAGTTCGTTTTAGGTGCACTTCCGACCATCGATACTTTCAAGTTTAGACGTAGTTTAGTTTTAGACACATTTTAGTTTACTCTTCTGCTCGTGTGGCTGATGTAACGTATATGGCTAGAAAAAAGGATGTACGACGGGATGGGTTCACATAGTTTTATGTATGCTACAAATTGTTCTCCTTGACCCTTAAAGAAAAGGTTTAAAATTCTCTTCGTTTCCGTAACCAATGGTTTACAGGAAAGTGCCAATTTTTTTTATGGATGCTTTGTTGGCGTAGCCGGACTTCCGTTTCTTTTTCTTAGTGTGTGGCATTTTAGAGGAGCTGGGTGCTTATGCAGTGGCAATGGAGCCGAGTGGTGCAGCCACAAGACAAATTGCCGTCGTTAAAATACCATTTGTATATGTATATTTGGTGAGTTGTTGGCACTTTTTATGCCGTGAGATTAGTTACCTTGCGTGACGAAGAGAGTCTGTGGAATTTTGTTTTAAATGCATTTTAAATGTACGGCAGCTTTCACGCTTTTTAAGTGGAAAGCCGTTTGGAGGTTTTTATTTTTTCCTTGTTTTTTTTTTTTGGGCGTAATTTCAACGGACACGCCTCCATTGTAGATGTTGCACGCACCGAACCGAAACGGTAACTACAATCGTTTCTTAAAACGACTGTTTACGTTCGGTTTGGTGGACCTAAGACACGCTGTCCTTTCTGGCACGCAAAATACGCTCAATAAGAGCATCATCTTCGTTTCTATTACTCGCCCTTATTCGTTCTTACAATCGGCGCCTACGATACCTACCAATCCAAACTCAACCATCTGGAGGCAGTTTGGTACCGTTAACACGCAGAATGCCTGTGAGCAAAGTCCTCTCTGCCTCCAGACTGGATGAGTTTGGTTGAGTTTGGCTAAAGGTTTCGAAGACCCTGAATGACTCACAAGTAACAAGAAGGGAATGTTCCGTACAATCAACATTCTAGTTGAAACCAGCTACAGTGGATTGCTAGTTTCAAATTTGCAGTTTTGTCAATTTAGACTTGTCGGCTTCAGCCCTTCAGACTGGTGAAACAGTTTTAATCTACGGTTATTAAATTTTTTGTAGCGACTTTGAATTTTAGTTATATAATATTTTTTAAGCTTGTTTTAGACAGCAATCATTCATGACTGACATACATGTTTTATTTTTTTAATCACTTTGTATTATGTTCTTTTTAACCTTCCTCATACCCTTTTAACCATCGGGGATTGGAGGGGGGGGGGGATGGAGCGACGGGCTCCTGATAGTCTAACCTTGGTGATAAGGCAAGTCATACACTGTATCCGTCATTCATTTTCATCTTCCACCCATTATCCCTTCTTCCTTTCCCAGAAGCAGAACTTTCTGCCGCTGTCAGCGACACTCATTGTCAAATAAAAAATTGTCTGCAGCTAATCTCATTTTGGGTTACCGACATGTTTATTGGTTTTTATTGAATAACTTTTCAGTGCTTCGTCCTATTGATCTAGCTATTCCACCAATGGAAAGATCTCTTCGAGACGATTAAAATGCTGTATTGGAATGCCAAGATTGGTCAAAATTGACAAAATGGCAGACATTTACCCAAAATTTGTCCGTGGCGGCCTTCCACTGTCGCGCTGATTCTGCTACAAAGCTTCCTTTCATATTTTGTCAGGGGAGCATGGTTTTAAAACATTCTTTACCTTTTTAACTTGGTTGATAACATTAGGCTAACTAGTATTATTACTTCGTCCATACAGATAATTAGTATCGACTTCCGGTAGCGAGTCCTTGCTGATGAACTTCTCACTCTCTCTTGACGAGTTTTAGTTGTATTGGTTGTCAAATTTAGTTACAGACGTTTTGAAACCAGTTCTAAAAAAGTAATAATAATAAACACCGTAGCCACGCAGCCAGCAAAATGGGAAGCTTGTAGTTATTGTTTTGTAAGGATTTGGAAGTAGCCTACGTCTAATTTAAATTCACAAATGCCACGCGTTGAATAAATTTAGTAAGTAAAGAAGAAGAAAAAAACTTGTTTTGAAAAGTCAGTTTTCAGTGTATAATGTATTTCAGAATGCAACAAACTGTTGGAAGTAGAGAATTTAACAACCCTTTCTATATGTCATGAAAAAATACATTACCTAATTTTTGTAGCATATCCTTCCTTTGCAGGCTCTTTTCCCTAGAGAAGAAGAAGAAGTTGGCTTCACTGCCGTGCTCGCAGCCCCCATACCATCATGCATGCGCGTGGGCCTCTATATAAGGAGCTGCCTCAGCGATGGGCGTCATTATTTCTTCCTAGGCAGCCACGTTACGTGGCTCTCTCTTTTCGGCTCTCCCACTTCAATACCAGGACTCAACGGACTCCAATCGGAGTCTGTTTAGGAGCCTACATGGACATTGGACTCCCTTCTCCCGAATTAAATTCGTCTACGTCTCTTCAGCCCGTGCTCTGCAGCATGAGGCTCGGACACTAACAGGATTTGGTCTCACATTAGGAAACGGCGGAGTCCCTGACTCTTCCTATGGCTTGCTCTTTCAGGTTCGTCGTGTTTTCACACACACGGACTCCTGCTAGCAGCTCATACAGCAGCTCAACGATCGAGTAAAAGCATTCGGACAATGTCCAAGATTCAGTTACTACAAGACCACCGACAGGATACGGTCTCCTCTTCTGGAACTACGGACTCCCGGCTTCCTTTTCCAGCTTGTTTTTTCCACGGACTCCTGCATGTGGACTCCTGTACACGGACTCCCGCACACAGACTCCTGCAAGCGCCGGTACACTGAAGCAGCTCAGGCAACCATGCTTCCAAGTGTTCGGACGACGCCCAAAACTCGAAGGCTAACGGACTTCCAACCAAGATTGGTTCTCCTTTTATGGAACCATGGACTCCTGGACTCCCTTTACAGCTTCCTCTTTCAGTTTCGCTGTGTCCACCCACACACGAACTCCTGCAAGTACCGGTACACTAAAGCAGCACAGGCAACCAAGCATCAAGCATTCGGATGATACCCAAGATCCAAAGGCCTTCTACACGGCCAACTGCAATTCGGTCTCCTCTTCTGGAACCACGAATTCCTGGAATCATTTTTGAGGCTTGCTCCTACGGTTTCGTTGTGTCTTTACACACATGGACTCCTGCGAGCACCAGTACACTGACTCGGCACAGGCAACTAAGCATCCGAGCATTTGGACGACACTGAAGGCTTCTTACAACTTGCCCGTCGATTACGTTGTGTCTTTCCTCACAAGGACTCCTAAAAGGGACCTTGCATTCCCAAATCCCTCTGACAACTCACCTCTTCTGTTTCGTTGTGTTTTACAAATACGGACTACTGCCTGACACCAGAACTCTGCAGCACAGACAACCGAGCTTTCGCTCTGCACCCAAAACTCTAAGACTAACCAGACCACCGACCGAGATTCAGTCTCCTCTTGAAACTACGGAATCCCGGATTCCTCTGGTAACTTACTCTTTCAGTTGTGTTGTGTCTTTACACACATGGACTCCTGCAGACACCGCTACGCGGCAGTACAGACAACCAAGCAGCCCAGCCTTTGGTTGCCGCCCGAGACTTAACAGTCTGACAAGGTTTCAGACTGAGGTTTGATCTCCTCTCACGGAACCCCGGGTCCCCAGATTCCTCTACAGCTTGCTCATCAGTTTCGTTGTGTCTTTACACACACATGGACTCCTGCACACATCAGCACATTGCAACACGGACGTCCCAGCAACTGAGCATTCGGAGCTCGGGGCTCAACAGATTCATCAACCAAGGTGCGGTCCCTTCCTTTAGGTATCACGGTTTCCCTTATTCTCCTGACGGCTTGTTCTTTCAGTATCACCATGTTTTTTTACACACACGGACTCCGGACACGGACACACAGACACCGGACACCAAACTAAAAATAGCAGAAACTAACAAGTCCAACAATCGCGATTCGATCTTCTCTTCTGTGACCGCGGGTTACTGCCCACCCTGCTTCTTCTGCTAGCTTACCCTTCGGTTTCCGTGGTGTCCTCCCATGCACGGACTGCTGCCACACTGCAGCACTGAAAACCATACAGAAAATTTTACTACGTCTTGCCTTCGGTCTCCGGTCTCCGTGTCTCTCAACGACAAGAGACAACCACAATGCATTTATTGTAACATAAGCAGTCCATTCTGTTCTCGAGCCCTCTCTCTTCAGATGGCCTCCCTTGGACCTCCGCTCACGGAGTCCCAGTCACTGAGTCTTCAAGAGCCGACCAAGGAGACAGCAGCTATGCTTAACAAGCTTGACTTTCATCCCGTTTTTCTGCCTCTCGCCTCCTGATGACTGTCTTCGCAGACAATGGACACCACACCCTTGCAGCATCTCGCCAACTATTCACCTATTACTGCCTCACTTTTTAACAACCTCCACTCGAAGTCTCATGTGGACACTCATGAGGACCTTGGCTACCCCATGCGACATCGACAGGTCTTTTGTTCCTTGTCTCATACCTCTTCCAATCCTCGCTAGTGGCAACCAAGCTTCGCTGCTCGGACGCCTCTCTTCTCCCGACCCACGGTCTCCCAGACCCTGGAATATCCTCCGAACATTCAAGAAGTCTATGATATACCACGCGGCCTCCTGCCTCCGGACTCCCACAACAGTCCTCGCCAGTGGCAACCTTCCCCTTTCGGATGCCTCTTGCATCCCTACCCATGAACTCTCAGACCCTGAATCTACCAGCAAAAATCACAGTAATCACGCAGAGTTTACATTCTTCCTGTCTTCTGCCTTCGGTCTCTGGGCAGAAGCTTTCACAAGCAATGACCCTCACTATAACAGCTGTAACTTGTCAAACGGTGTACAATTCCAGCCCTCACCTTCTGACAACCCCTTCAGGCATCCCTCTACGATTCCCCATACCTTCAGGTCTGCTACGAATAATTCAGGAACCCACGGAATCATGACAAACTCTGTGCCACTCCATGACTCCTGGCCTCCGGTCACCTGCGTCCGGACACTTGTTTATAACCATCTAGGTTTGTAACACGATACACCTTCGGATGGCGGTGAACACACAAGAAGACAACAGTCAGCGACTACTGCTTCATGACGTCCATCTCCTGTTGATAGGAACCTGGTAGTTATTCTGAGGACCTTTTCTTAGTCCCCAGTAGCCGGTTTTCCTCCTGACATGCCTGCGGCTGTTGTGTCTTCTAACCCGCAGTCCATTCTAGGATCATAAACGATGCCCAAACAACACCTCTTTCACCAGGCCGCTACAGCAGACTTGCATTTCTTTTTGCTCAACAAGTGTTTGGCCCCTCTCCCTTTTAGCCTTAGTGGCGTTTTAACCTTCCCGGTTCAAAACAGGGAGGGGGGGGGGGACCGTCACGACCTCCAGTACGGCCTCCGACCAGCCTCTCATGGACTGCGGTCACCCTATTCAGCTGAGCCATGGATCTGGCAAACAAATAAGACTCGGGACGCAATTTCTTCCTTTGGTCGACAACGGTTACAACCCCGGCCTCAGTTGTCACATTCGCAACTCCGTCATTCTGGTCTTCTGCTTCCCGTTCTCTGAAGAAACCATTCACTGACACCTGGCTTCGCCTCGAGCTCCTCCAAACCGCGAACAGCAAGCAGCTTTGCTACGACAAGACTGTTCCACCCATACCACGGAGTCTCCATCTCCTTTCCTACGCCTCCTTCGGCTTCGGTCACTCCTGTCTCCCCGGCCGAACCACGGATTGTGAGGCAGTTTCCGGTCGGCACCAGGCCGCTAACTTGGTCATCACCGTCTGATCGTCGGCCGCATAGTCCTCCGGTCCACCTCTGCTATCGCTACATCCAGTTTGGCTGTTTAACAACATCTCCTTTCGTCCCAGTTATTCACCTCCCAAACTTCATTTGACGGAGGAGCCACGGACCACTGTTCACGGGGTCCCTCAGCGGCTTTTCCCCCAGAAGCCTTGCTCACCCGTCGACTTTCCCTCACTAGAAGATAAGACCATTCTTCTCGTCCACCTGAACAATCTCAGTAGATTGCTTCCAACATGAAGTTCTTCCAAGCCAGTCTTGCTGTTTGGTTGTTCACCATTCTCACTCCTGGCCATCACTCCCTTCCAGGGCTCCCTGGTCTCTATACCGCTGTCTCCGGCGGACACAGCCGGAGCACCTCATTTTTCTACTCCTTCGCAAGAATGCTACAACGAGCTGATCTCTTTCCATCCTCCCGAATTGTGGACTCCCGGACCCCTGACTCCATCACAAGCCCTGCATCGACCTGCTGTCTCCCGGTCCTTCCGAGTTACCGAATCCTGGACTCCTGGCTCGCGGACTCTTTCCACTGGAGGTCACGAACTCTTCAAGCAACGGCCCTGAGTGGCCCCCGAGTGGCAGAAAGAATGACGCCCATCGCTGAGGCGGCTCCTTATATAGAGGCCCACGCGCATGCGTGATGGTATGGGGGCTGCGAGCACGGCTAGGTTCTTCTTCTTCTTTAGGGAAAAGAGCCTGCAAAGGAAGAATATGCTACAAAAATTAGGTAATGTTTGTTTTCATAAGGTCAATAAAACCAAAATCAACCAGCTGTACCTGGTATTTTGGACTTTTCAGATATTTCTACAACTGTGGCACGCAGTAATTGCTTGGTACGACCCCCACAAGGCTCCAGTTCTTATGTTCCACTGGGATCAGGACGTCTCACAGGCGATGAGAACAACATCTGGTCTACATGCCTTTTTCTTCATCACCTGGCCCAGAACACGGTCACTGTCCCCTCCTTCGGGGATCTCGCTGGCCTCTGACTCTAGTCGTCATGCCTGCACCGATCAGTTCACGGGCTGTTAGGGCTGTTGATTTAGACTGTGGGGCAGCCTGCTCGCAGCACGGGCTCTAGCACTCTTGGTCCATCTCCTATGGACGAGGTCTGCTTCAAAAATTAGGTAATAATATTTAAGTCCAAATTAAACACCAGGTACAGCTGGTTGATTTTGGTTTCTATTGCCCTTATGAAAATATACATTACCTAATAGCCCGCCTGGCCTCCCCTTTCGGTCGCCAAGGCAGACCCTGAGTGACAGAAAGAATGACGCCCATCGCTGAGGCAGCTCCTTATATAGATGCCCACGCGCATGCGCGATGGTGTGGGGACTGCGAGCACGGTAGTGAAGCCAACTGCTTTTACTTCTCTAGGGAAAAGAGCCTGCAAAGGAAGGATATGCTACAAAAAATAGGTAATGTTTGTTTTCATAAGGTCAATAGAAACCAAAATCAACCAGCTGTACCAGGTATTTTGGACTTTTTAGATATTTCTACGACTGTGGCACGCAGTAATTACTTGGTACGACATTTTTTAAAGGGCACTCACCTAAGAAAGAGTTTACCATTATGGTTCTTTCGCGCAAAGTTTGGATTGCAAAAACAAATATGATCATTGTTTAAAAAGCTGTGGAATGGATAACCAAACTGTGAATGGTGTTGGTGGTTTTTCGCTTCTTTGTTTATCCAGCATACATTCTTCATTTTCCCATTCATAAAAACAATAATTGTTTAAGCTATAGCGACAAGTTAAATACTAACCCCAACTGCATTGTGCTCAACGAACTGGCTTTCCGCCAAAATCAACTTACACACGTCTGTGTCTGATGCGGGGAGAAAATGTATTGTGTAGGCCTATGAAAGTTAAAGAAGAAATAACATAAAGAAATATATATAGTATTTCATTGAGTGAGTTCATTGAGTTCATTTTAATCATGCAAATATAAAGAAAAAGGTCACCATTCAATGATAAACGTGGAGTTTGTGCCCTTCTTCGAGTGAGTCACGCAAATAAAGGGTGTAGCCCAGGTTTGACTTATTTATTTTTTTGTATTCTAGCGGCTAGTGAAACTATGACTCATTCGTTTATCGTGAATTTTTAAACTCCATCTGCCGGACTAGCTATTTCAACTCTGAAAGGATGAAAATTTAGCTGCAGATATACCACAGCTTGCGTGAACAGTGGTCGAATTTTGTGTAGCTGTAAATTTTTTTGACTACGGAAACCAAAGGGAAAAATTGAAAATTATAAGTAATCATCTTACAATTAGTTTAAAACGTCAGTATTTTGGAATACAAAATTATAATATTAATTCGAATTTACACACAAATAGTTTGACACACAAGATGCTGAAGCACTTTGATCTATATACCGTACTCGTAAGGAATTTTTTTTTTGTCAAATGTTATGCGATTGAATACAATAATAAACCGCTGCTGAAATTAATTGCAGCATTATAGACTGAAATCTACAAATATATTCAGTTAAAAAATTATTATGATGACCTATAAATGTAGTAGCTCAATAATAATACTCGTGTTGGTTGAACGTCTCTAAGCGCAAGTGTACATTTTCTTTTCTGTGGTCCGATTCGGGTTCAACTGGCGCTGCTTGCTGCAACAAAAAGGAATAAAGTAGCCCAGAAGCTGAACTGTCGCTTCATTATCCATCCCTTTACCTGTGTTGCAATGCCATCCCGGGCTACTATTTTGTGACTGAGGTTGGCGCTAATGACCTATCTGTCGATGCACAGGTAAGCCTCAATTCTCCCCCCCCCCCCCCTTGTCACTTGTCATAATGCGGTCCGGGAGAGAATCCATCCCAGTTGACAGGATAGACGCAAAGGAAATACACCAGAATATTTTGTAGCCTCCTCATTTTAAAATAGATTTACAGCAAAGGGCTGAGTAACGGTAGGTGATTAAGCCTGTGACCGCATATCGTTTGGCAAGGATGTCTTTTATAACTGCCAGTGTTAGCTTTGTGCTGGCAAGTGTCCCACCGCTCATTTTTGGTCCACTTGTGTTGGTGACCTAAAACTAATACTTTCAAGTAAAAAATCTATGTAACTCCACTTTTAAGTGTTCAAACTGTGTAGATACATTAAGTGAACACAAAACGGCTTCTCTTGTTTACCACAGCGACTACGCCAGCTCGTGACCAAAAAAGAAAAGCTTAACTGGCGTTACTCAAAAGCCATTCTGTTCGGACAAAACTTGGAACACGGCGCAGCCATGAATTTCCCCATAAAGAGCGTCATCTAAACGTACTCGTCATAGTGAAAGCATTTTTTGTTTGAGTGTCGTTGCAATTCATTACCTTTTACGTAGCGAATGTGACAGTGGTCGGTAGTTCTTCGCGGACACAACCTTTGACTGGAGTGACTTGGAACCTGCTTTTTACGTAACCAGTTTTGCTTTTGTCCGTCTGTGGCACGAGGAGACATTGCATAAATCCTTGCAGGGTGGCACAAGCGTGCGTGCGTGCGTGTTCCTTGCAAGGTGTGAGCGTTTAGTAAGACTATAAATTAGGTGGCGGAGTAGGTTTTTGCTGGCGAATACGGGAAGCCGACGGAATCCGTAAGGAGTGAAAGGCGAACCAAGTGACCCCTGGTGCACGATGCGGAATTGCATTTTGGCCCGAAAGTCTGTGGATGTTACTCCCAACTCATTAATTTCGCAGGTTGAGGTGGTTCAGTTTTCAAGGTGAATAATGGTGATTTGCATCCGTGTTTTGAAGAACGTACTTAGGGTACAGTGGAAGAAAGAACGAAAGGGAGATTCAACCGGGCCCACATTAATCCAGTTATGGCGTTTAAAGTTACATTCCTAAAACCCTATAACCGCAACGCGGAGTTCTCAGCCCGCGCAGGTTGCCGTCTTACCGTTTCGCGAGATTTAGTGCCGTTCTCCTACTACGTCACTTCCGCTTGTTTCTTCATGAGATTCTGCGTTGAACGTGCGATACGAAAACGTCAATAGCAAACAAATCGAGGGTCACGTGAGGGTAGCACAGTGGTTAGTTTGTTCCACATTATGTTTGCAGGCAACTGACTGTATGACGGCACGTTTTCTTCCACTAAGAGTGCAACAAACACGTAAATATTCGACTCGTAGACTCTTACAGTAACTGTGTAGTCTACAAGTGTGATACCACATGTTTTTGTACTCGCATTGCAAGGACGGGTGTCGTTCAAAAACTTGAAATGAAATTCCCTGAATTTTCCAGGTCTTCCAGACCAAAATTGACGTTTTTCCCTGACGTTTTTTGTGTCGGTCGAAGGAAGGAGGCGGAGAAATTAAAAGAAATGGTTCACATAAAATCGAAAATCGCACTGTCCTGCGTGACCGGTCATTATTTATGGCCGGGGGGCCCCCAAAAAATGAAAATGTGACCACCAAATTTCCGATGCTCCCCCCTCTCCCTTCGTGACCCTGAAAAAAATCTTGCCCCCCCCCCCCCCACTCAAGATCCAAAAATAATGTGACCCCCAAAAAAATGCGCTTGAGACTGCCTGCCATGATTTCCTGTAGCCAAATTAAGTAAGTAGCCAACAAATCAGGTGCGAAGGCATTTTTATAAATTTTTTTGTAAAAACTATACTTCCAGTATTGGTACTAATAGTTTCAAGACCTTGTTGTAAACTCTCATATCATGGCGGGGTCTGAGGGGCTTGCCCCCCAAAAGTTGAGGCGTATTTAGAAATTTAGACTCCTGAAAGTCCCCATTGAGTGTGGTGAGTGTGTTTTTGACCCCGCTCCCCCTTTTGATGGAACCTTAGGAAACGTGGCATCATACATACAGTCAGTTCCCTGCAAACATAAAGTGGAACAAACTATAGAAATTACTATGTCGTGGGTTCGATTCTCAGTCGGGGCTGTTGTCTTTGCTTTCTCTTTCAGATTAGTGCTATCTAGTATTCTCACAAGGGCAATCTCTATATGCTGACTGTCTTTTTGAGACTTTTTGGGTCCTTTTTTGTGTCAAACCCTTGAAAGAGCCTCGCAATTTGCCAATCGAATCATTTGCATTTCTACTTCTTTCCATCTAACGGTATTCAGCTAACTCGTAGTCGTAGGTGACAATACAAGTAAAAAATAAAACTGGTTTAGTATGGAAACAAGTCGAAAGGCGTACAATTCAGCGCCATCCATTGTCATGAAAATTAAAAAAAAATTAGGTAACAGAATAACTCGTATATATTGCGTAATATCTTGTTGGAGCAAGTAAAACTCATCTCGTTCGTTCTTTTTGCGTTCGGGAATGTAAAGGGAAAAATATATACAGCTGAAAAATTATCGAAATTAGTGGCACACTACGGAATTTTGTTTTAGGGGGAGGGGGTCAAAAAATTGCTGTCGAAAGTGGGGTCCAAGAATTGAGCTAAGGGGTATGGGGGCCCAGCTAAAAATATTCTGCAGAAAAACTGCAGAAAATTTGTGGATCTGTAAAAATATTGCAGAATTCTGTAGAATTTCTGCAGTCTGTTGTTCATTTTCAGGCATCGAAGCCAAAATCTGCAGATTTTCCGCAGTTTGTTGTTCACCTCTCAGCAAGTGAAGACAAAATCTGCAGATTTCTGTAGTTTCTTGTTCGCCTCTCAGCAAGTGAAGATAAAATCTGCAGACTTTCTGCAGTGTGTTGTTCACTTTCAGCATTCAGCTAAACGAAATAAGTTTTTGCAACATTTCCATAGATTACAATGCATGTAGAAAAATCGTTCCACACGAAAGCTGGCACGGGCCGGTTACTGAGGGGCACCGGTTATGATCGGGGTGGGGGCGACGGCGAGGGGCACACTGGGGTGTGCAATCAGTACGGTGCAACGTTGGTGGAATGGTGCCAAAAAGGGGGGGGGGGCGCCAGAGAAGTTTTTGAGAATCTTTGGTGTAATTCATTGAATTTGACGCAATTTTACGTTACATTAAGAGAAAAGGTGACGACTTTCAGGCCAGAAGAGCGTCGAGGGTTGGGATTCCCACCCACCCAGTCCGGACCTGCACAAGGTAAAGAAACAAGAAACAGTGTGTGTTTGCAACATTTACTAAGTTTCAACTAAAGTTGCAAAACGAGGCACACAAGAAAACCAACATGGAAGCTAGCTCCTTTAATTAGGTGTATACAGAACCAAACGTATACGAAGAAGAAACGTTTGCTTTACTAACGGTCTGAGTTAAGTAGACTATGCACATAACGAGGGCTGAGATATCAATCTTGCTGCTGGGCGTTTCGTCTACATGCTACATCTTGCGTCGAGCGCCTATAGATAAAGAAAGTTTTTATTCAGTCTCCATGCAGCGAGTTTGTTTGGGAGCGGCAAGGTTGCATTTCTTGCTTCATCTCCAGACAGGTGACAAGCCTGATGTCGTAAAAAGTATTGCGGAGGTGTCGGTTTTCAGTCAGGACACGGCGCGAAACTATAAAATCCGAATAACGTTGGGGTCGTTGTTGTTTGGCTTTGAGGGCTCCATTTTAAAAGAAAGTGTCACTTTCACGGTGGTCCGTTCATTCACAAATTAATCTAGTGGCCCAAAATGGTGGTTGTGGCGATGAAGACGTTTTGTAGAACAACTTTTTTGTTTTGTTTTTTTCTTGTGGTTCAAGGAGTGGGTTTTTTTTTAAGACTTTATATGCGGTGTTTCACCCCCGTAGCTCGCTCTCGCTAGTTTGTAAATCGTAAATTAAGCAGGTCACAAGCCTAGACAGCAGCTGGTGATGATTTGAAGATGAAATACCTAAAGAGAGGCAGCCAACTCCCTCTTAGAAAAATTGTTAACAATTCATTTTGTCGGTGTTTGAAATTTTGGAAGGTTTTTATAGTTGAATTGTGTATTACAGGGTCTGACAAAAATTTGCGTATTATTTTTAAAAAATATCGTTCATGTCACATGCGAACCAATGTTCGTGTGATAACTGGGTCAAATTTAAGCATTACCTAAAGGATTCCGCTAAAAAGTGGAAAATGAAAATAAAGCGAAATCTCAACGTAAACTGAACTTTTCCGAAAACCGGGGAAAAGAGGAAAAGTTTACAAAATCCCAGTACTATACGTTTCTGTCTGGTTGGAAGTTGCAGAAACGTGTTATGCTAAACCAATTGAATGAATTAACCTACTTAAATCCGAGATACTATACGACTTTCGTGCAAATGGTGATAACAGCATGAGGCACAGTTTTGATTTATCCCATTAAATTACTTGTGAAACACCTGGAAGTTGTCACAGGGTGCACAAATCCCATAGCTGCAAATCTTTATAGGCATTATTACATATAAAAAAAACTGTAAAAGGGCCTTCAAGTTGAGAATGGTTGGGGCTTTCAAAGGTGTGGTAGGCTATCAATTGAGCAAAATATTTGCTAAGTTAATGTCTTATGTGTTGGGCGGTGATTAACTTGACGGATGTTTTGCTATCACTCCATATAAAATCCGAACCATTCTTAATTTGACGGCGTTTTTACCAGATATGATATCACTTACTTTTTTTTACTACGTGATCGCAATTTTTTTTGGGGGGGGGGGGGGAATTAAGGCTTTCCAAGAATGCCAATAGTTTAAAGCACCAGACTTAAAAGTATCATATGAAAGTCAATCTTTTAACATGTCCATTCAGATAGGCACCTGAGCCAACTGCTTCAAAGTCTGATGCTTGTGTAATTATTCTGGTTTTATAACTTTGATTCTGTAGATTTTCCGTAATTCTACTAGATTGTGACGTTTAGAAATGAAGGTGCTCTATATACGTTTAACAACAGAAGCCCAAAAGTCCACAATGTCAATATCAACAGTACCCAACGTTTGGTGCAAACAAGCAGCCGAATGCAGGCAGAACTGCCGCAGTCAAAACAACAATTCGAACAATTTCTTCTAAAAGGAGAATTAAAAAATTTTAAAAATTTTAAAAAGAGAAACAGGAGGGTGACCTCTTTGAGAATTCGCGACTATTGAGTACAGTCAGGGTTTTATTCAGTATTCCCTGGTGGTGAATTGTCAAACAGTTATTTTTATGGTACCCGGGTGCCGAAATTTCGTAACAGAGAACTCTCTGAGGAGTGCTAAGTACTCTTTAAATCTGTTGTCATCAAGGAGCAGATGATTATGAACCTGTGGGTCGTGCAAAGCAATGCAGAATTTCAAGGTTAAGCCTTGTACGAAATGAGGGATTTGGAAAAGAATCTTAAATAATGTTAGGAATGTTAGGTTTGTGGCCCGTTTTTTTTTCATAATGCTGGAACAATGAGTTATTGTTGTCACGCAGTGTGAAAGTCTATTTGTGGATCATAATCGTTCTCTAAGCCTTTGTTCACTGTGTCCACCTAACGTAACCTAACCTAACCAGAAATTAAGACCTGCTTAAAATTCGGCAAAAGGAAATTCCCGTTTTGCCAAATCCTGTTTCGCCGAATCAGAATGTTCTTCCAAAATGTTACATTAGAGTAGTTAAAGAAGCATGACTACTTAAAGGCACACAAATCCTTCCGGTATTCCGTGCGACCCGTTGAGAATAGCGTTTGCAACATTTACACAGGTTGAAGTTAATGTCGCAAATCATCTCGCACGAAAGAAAAAAAAACAAGAAAGTGACCGTGTTGGCAACATTTACATACGTTTAAGGAAGTTATCATATGTTGCGGTTTCTGATGTTGTATATTTAGCCGCAGCGAGCATGGCAGCGCGAGCGAGGTAGGCAGTTAGAAAAAAAAATATGATTTGGTGAAACGGGAATTCCCCTTTCACCGAAAATTAAGACACTGATAAAAATCCTTCGGAACAGGATTCTGCGAAACGGGTATACACACCAGCCTCTAAACTACCTCACATTTTTAAATATACTTTTATCTTATTTGGATTGGGTGGTGCTGCCTCGATGCATCGGCCCTTTGTACTGTTGTCGCACATGGGTGTGGATCGTCTAAATTTCATTCGGCATCTTCTTAGTTGTGTCATAGCACCAACCGCAATTGATTTATTACACTTCCGATTGCGGTTATCGCTTGGGATTTGGTGTGGAGATAGTGCAGCAAGTTACCATACTGGTCAATGGTGTTATTATTCGGCAAAAAGGCGCTCATTGTCCTCTAATACGGAGGCCTTTAGTGCCATGAGCCTGTACTACTAACTTTTCGTTATTAGGCCTTGGGCGTGACTATAACCTTCGTCACAAGTATACCTTTCTGTCGCCTGCACTTCGGTCATGGCCGAGCTCTTGCGGAAGGGGAGGGTTTTTTTTTTTAAGAGCAGTTCTTCGTAGCAATTTTTTTTTTGGGGGGGGGGGGTGGGGGATTTTTTGCACCATCCCCAAAAATGGATCAACAAAATTCTTTGCTCCTTATGTTAAGTGTGTTTGTGACTCATGTTATCTCCCGTGTATTGAAGAATCATTACATTTATTAATGTTAAGTTTGAGGCCATGTGTTTATTGTCTAATTTAATCTCAAATTTAATTATGTATTTCTTTTGGTTTAGACGGTAATGATTCTCCCTAAGCCTGTTGTTAAATCCAAATCATGGTAGGTGTCAGTTCGATGCAAATCGCAAGATCTGAGTGGTTCCACAGATGAAAATACTCCAGGAATCACTCATTGTGTAGTTTAGACTCCTCACAAAACCTTGTGGGGAAAACACCACCCCAACTAACGTAGCTCACAAGTTACTTATTTTATTTAAAGATATAGAAGTTTGAAGTTTTTATCATTTTTGTTACGTGTATGTTGTGACAGAAATTTAAGTTGGTTGATTTTGGGTTGACTGTCGTCGAGAATTAAAACTTTTCATTGCGTCATATTGAGTAAAGTTCTGGTGGTAGCGTCAATACCCGGAGTACCGTAATTTGTGATAGGGACTTCGAAGAGTTCGACACAGTGGGCCTGGGAGGAGGCACCAAGTCCAAAATTAACTTTGAAACAAATTAAATTAATTTATTCTTGACGCCAAAATCCATTGATTGTTGGGGAGCAGGCATCTGCCTTTGCGCCATAATTGTGTAGTCTTTGTGGGGGAAGGAAGCAAACCTTGAACCCCCAGTTCAGGAGGAGGAGGGTGGCTCATTGGTTCAGAAATTGTTCAATCGTGGGGAGAGAGCCTACGCTTTGGCCCTTGCGTGATTGAAACAAAGTGCCTCGAATTGCATATAATATACGAGTAATGTTCCAGACGACATTCTGCAGCAAGGTTAAAGGTGAAGGTGACGGCCAAACGTGAAATCTTTACTTGGTGGCAAAGTTGGAGCAGTGTGACGGACAGATGGAAGAGATGTTGGACGCTCGTTGGCTTGACAGCTGTCAGATAACGCGGGGCCTTTGAAAAAATGTCCCGCTAATGAACCTGATTTGAAATCCAGCCCAAAGAACAGCTGAACAAAGCCGTTGGAGGAGCCCCGCACCCCGACCATATTGTTGTTGGTGGACCAAGACTGACTTTCTTGACGGCCATCCGAAGATTGATGACGCTTGGAAGGAAGAATGGGGGCGGAATGACCCGTTAAGAGGATAAGACTACGACAGGGAGTGGACCACCATGTCACTCGAAAAGCTCGCTTTTGAACGGTTTCGTAACCGAATAGAAATACGTGCTGATCAGTGATCGTTGCAAGCTCTGTTGTTCAGTCGTGAGTCTTGGGTGGAGTAAACTAAACCTTTTTGATGCAGTTTAAGGAACGAAGCCTTACTGATGCAATTTAATATAATGCAGTAATTAATGTTAAATGTAAATGTAATTTCTGTGAGTGCAATCAATTCACGCTTGATTTCAAGATTGATGATAAACGTGGATTGGGCTCATAGAATGTGGATTTAATAAAGTGGCCAAAGAAAAGGAAGGACACATAGACGATTTTGTTAAAGGGTAGCCATCTGCCATTTGTACACAGTCGTTTATTGTTGACAGGGAAATTATATAAATTGTTGTTCAGTAATAAAGTGCGTGGGGGAAAGGAACTACTAAGTTGGTAGAGAACTTGGTGTTGATGTATGGTTGTGGAAGGGATCAGTTCAACCCTATCCTGCTGCTGTCAGGTTTATTTTCAAAAAAATTGAAATAGCAATAATAGAAATATGAGATTCCAAGCTTTCCTACGTTATACGACACGATACGATTCGAGTTCGCAGAAGCAAAATTGAAACTTTGTAAGTTGTGACTTAATTTTGCCCACGACTGTACGTAACGTATAATTTAGCATCCGTTTGAGGGATACGTAAAGCAGTACACAGATAAGTAGGAAGTATAAAATCTACCGTTTCAGCTACACTTTTTCAGAAAGGCATGATTATTTTTGGAGCGGAGCTCGATTTAGTCAATCATTAGGGGGTTTCTGGCGATGGGATTCGTGTTGTGGTAAAGGATTTGTCATCAGGTTCGTCCAGTATAGCATTCAAGCACTTTCAAGGAATTTTTTTTCCAAAACCATTACAATTTTTTCAAAGACCTTTTGTTATTTAACAACATCTCACCAAACCACCAAACACTAAAATGTTCATGTTTTAATCGTGTACTTGAGGGAGAAAAAAGAAGCGGTCGAAAGGCCGATGGATAAAAGCCACGGGGAAAAAGGAAAGGGGAAAACATTGCGGAAAAAAGAAAGCCGGAGGGGAAAAAAATTGTTTTGTGTTTTTTTTTCTCGTGTCTATGTTGTTGTAGAGTAGATTAGATCAGTGGCCTTGGCTCGAATTTCACCAAGTAGAGTAAGGAGAATTTATTCCTTTCGTTTTTTTCGCCTGCCTTTTTTTCTAGATTCGTTTAAATCACCTTATAAACAACTAATGAAATTTGAAAATGCTTGGAGGAGAAAAATTTTGTAAGAAAAACTCAACATCATTTCACGACAAACCCTACAAGTTATTTAAAACATATTGCAAGTTTGTCTTATAGTCTTGCTCAAAACTAGGATATTATTTTAAATTACGTAAAAAAAATTAAAATTCAAGAACTTTCAAAGACTTGGCGAACAATTTCAAGGAATTCATATCCTGGAATTTTTTCTCAACAAATTCAAACACTTTCAAGGACTTGAAGCACCTTGAGCGAACCCCTTTCACATGTCTTCAGAAAGTTATTGCTTTGACGGCATGACGTACTGACGAAAGCCTTTTTTTTTTTACTGTCAATCGCAGCTATAGGTTATGTGTGGTTAGACGTCTTGATCTCACTTTAAAGACACCAGTCGCTTATTACACTACTACACGTGCAGCCTGAGAAGGTGAGAAGCAGGAACATAAAATATTATGGCATTGCGTTGCAGCAATTCATTTCAGGAAATATATAGGACTTCTTCCTGTGCTAGTGTAGTATCGTGCAGTCGTAAAACGGGTCACGTATATTACATATATATATATATTATACGATGGTAGAAGGAGCAAGTTCTTGTTCATAGTATCTTCGTCTTTTGATAGCGGCAATAAAAAAGGAAGTTAGGAAGCTTCCAGAACCTCTTTTGGTGGCTGGGGTTCGTCTCTTTTTGGAAGCGCTAAAGTTGCAAGACGCTAAATTTTCTACTCTTGTCAGCGTGAGCTCCGAGGGTGCCTATTCAATATAATATCTTGAGCAATTTGAGTCTGAACGCTGCTGAAAGAAAAATACAGATGAAGAAGCTAAACTACAAAAGTTTAGAAATCGATCACACCTTTTTAAGAAAACAATTCCGATTAACAAAACAAGGGGCTGCAGCGACTACCAAGGGGCTGCATTGTCTTCTGTGAACTTCCGCCATTTTTAGGCGCACACCCCTATCACGCACTGTAACAGCGGTCTCTGTTATATAATCTGAAAGCAGAACCATCGCAATTGATTATCATAGCCTACTATATAAGATATGCTCTAGGCTTCGGGTTCGGTTAACATCTCTGTAATGTGTGGTGCACTGGCAACCCAGACCATTGACTGCACTGTGCCTGAGGTTGGTGCTAATGACCTAGCTGTCGACGCACCATTAAACTTCAATCTGCCGATTTAATTTCGTATAGGCGGCAACTAACGGAGAATTGGGTTCGAGAGCTGGACTATTCATTTATGCAACACGGTTTCGAAACTTCACGTTGATGCGACAACGTGATTTTAGGCCTGATTTTCAGCTTTAAGCCTATTTTTTATGTGTGCCTTTTTAACTTCGTTAAGTGGCAACTAACGGAGAATTAGATTCGAGAGTAGGCTGGCTATATTTATTTATGCAACACGATGTCGAGATTTTTTTTTAATAAAGCTAATGTATATCGTTAATGAAATTCTTTTTTTTTTACGGTTGCGTGTCTTCCTTAGTGGTTAAATGCTACGATCAAATGTTATTATTTCATTGAATTACGTTGCTAAAAACCTTTTCGCGATAAGGAAGCAACGATGTTTGAATTTGCCATGTTTTTTAAAGTCCACTTGACTACCACTGAAAAAACCGACGGATGGATGGACAAAGTCGTTGCAATAGTCTTCCCAACCATTTCGGCTGTACAGAAGACTAAAAAAAAGGGGGATTGTGAACTGGTGGCTAAGTGGTAGCTGCTGCATTGAAATGTCCCAGACAGTCACTAACGGCCAGGGTAGTGAGAGAGAGTTTTCCAGGTCCTTCAGCAGGTATGGGAACTATTCTACGTATCTCCTCTGCCTGCCCCTATAATGATCGGAGTTTCCCGGCTCGAATCCCCGAATTTGCCCGTTTCCTAACAGGTTTTCGGCTTGGAAAACGTCGTGTAAGGCTTAAAATTGAGCCAAACGAGCATTAATTGCTGACGATGCCTTAAAAGGGCATACCCTCTCACCATTTTCGTGAAGCCTGCTCGAAATGTTTTTGCAACAAACATACATTACAGTAACTGTATCAAAACCGCTTCTCTCGAAGAAAAAAAAAACAGGAAAATGAATGCCATTGCAATATTTACACATGTCTGAACTAATGTTGCAAAACTGAACCATACAGGAAAGCCAACCGGGAGGAATGTACCTTTAAAATGACTTAAAAAGACATACCCTCTCACTACTTTCGTGTTTCCTGCACGAAAGAGCTTTTGCAACATACGTTAGATTAAATGTAGCTAAAACCGCTTCTCACGAGGGGAAAAATATGAAAATCAATGCCTTTGCAACATTTACATATGTTTGAAATAATTTGCAAAACTGAGCCATATAGGAAAGTAAACCGAAAGGAACGTACCTTTAAAATGAATTAAGAGGATATACCCTCTCACTATTTTCGTGTATCCTGCACGAAGTAGCTTTTGCAACATTTACATACTTTAGAGTAAATGTAGCAAAACCGTTTCTCACGAGGAAAATAAGAAAATGAATGCTTTTGCAACATTTACACATGTTTGTACTAATGTTGCAAAACTGAGCCATACAGGAAAGCCTACCGGGAGAAATGTACTTTTTAAGATGAGTTAAAAGGACGGCCCTCTCACAATTTTCGTGTATCCTGCACGAAATAGCGTTGCAACATACGTTAGAGTAAATGTAGCAAAAACCGCTTCTCACGAAGGGAAACATAGGAAAATGAATACCTTTGCAACAGTTTACACATGTTTGAACTAAAGTTTCAAAACTGAGCCTTACGAGGAAGCCAATCTTGAAGCATGTACTTTTAATAAGTCTCAATAAAATTAATTTACTTAAAAGAAATCGAGGTAAGGAGAGTATTATATAAGAGTTAAAAGAAATGTTACTGTTGCCTGTGTTGCAGTTTGCTGTCGTGTTTGTGCACGAATTTAACTAACAATTGCTTCTTTGGTTTAAAGTGGATTCAATCGACTTTTTTTGTACATATTGTTCGCTTAACTGCATTAAGGCCCAAAGCTTCCTTTTCCAATCTTACGACTGACCCTGCTTTAAATACACCGTAAAAATGTGACAACAGTAAGCTACTACCTGATTATTACTGCTTGCGAATTTAGGTAATCCTTCGCAAAATTCGCCCGGTTTTGTCGTGGTGACGGAAACTACGTTCAACTGATTTCACAAGTTAGCACTACTCGACCCCGTACATCCTAACACCAAACGTCAGGTGAAAACAAAACCAATTATAACGTGACCTAACGTAATCATTTTAACTGTCCATTTATTCCCCAATCGACTAATTAGGGATTTTTATCTCTTCTAAATACACGAAACTGTTTTCGAAGAACGCTGTTTACTTTTGACGAAAATCTTGCCGTTCGGATATCGATCACCAAATGAAAAAAATGGCGGGGGGGGGGGGGGGAGTTCTTATAACACCCAAGAGAGAATAATTGTTAACCCTTTCCGGACAAAGTGTCAACACCTAACACGAGAGTGAAAATAAAATCCAGTGACCATTGAGTGCTTCCCTGAAACCCAAGCACAGCAAGCCCGGTTGATAGCCCCCTGCCCTCTCCCCCCACACCATCAACAAAATTGAACCGTGTCTCTGTCTAATACACGTGGGACTGTAAATAAATGACCCCGATTGTTTGTACTGGTTCCTAAGGGATAGGTTAATTTCATTAATTTTAGTTTTGTTACATTCATAAATTAGGCTACTCCCAAGTTGCCGGCATCCTTTTTTTTTGTAGTGCTATAATAAGGTTCGGGCGATATCAACTTTAACCGATCCGCTAAGGTTCGATGCTTTCTTCACCGATACCGATACTTTAATCTTAGTAAAGTTAATGTTTCTTCCATATTCAGAAATTAGTTGCGTGGTAATATAGAAAATAAAATTTGATGAAAAATTCCCAATCTCTAAGCTCTATGAGCAAGCTTCTTGCAGTAACGTGTTTTTTAGACCCTTTTTTTCTTTGGTTTTTGTTAAATAACTTGAAAACAACTGAAGCTATATAGCTCTGAAATTAGCCCGATTGGAAAGCTCTCAAAAAAACTGTTCGATGGTGTATTAGACCTTCAAAACGGTCAATTTTTGGGAACATATCGCAAAATCCGATATTTGACCAAAACAGTTAGCCGATACCGACCCGATACCAATATCGGTGGGCCGAGCCTTAGATATAATGCTTGCTGTCGCGTGAACCCCCTCGCGCCGTTAGAGAAAAACACGATCTTTAAAAAATGAAACAAGGTCTTAAAAAATCGAACCAAGTTTCGCGTTTTAAAAATGAGATTTTCACACTCTCTCATAAATAAGATAAATTACTAAAGAGTAAGTATACAGCTTTCCTTTGGCCAACCCTCCCTCATTTCCTGTTCCTGGAGTTTTATACCTTGCATGTAATTGTATTGGTAACTGCTCACGAGTATACTATTACAGTCGTGAGTTCATTTCTGTGTTAGCACTGCTTTGTAATTTGTTTACGGTGACGTACCAGTGTTTCGGTAAATATTCACGGGTAACTCTTTTAATGACAACGATTTCTGCTATAGGAAGATGATCCTGGTTAGTGAATTTATAATTTCTCTCACGCTCTCAGAGAGATTTATTAGCTTTACGGAGTGCAGCCCAAAGTGTCACTTCTTCTGGGCTTCATTCATGTTCACTTAACGTCTTTATCGCACTCATCATTACGTCACACAGATGGGGAATCTTTTTGTGACTCTTCCTGACTCGGTGATACGTTGGATATGAATGAGGCAGTTAAGACTTTTGTTGTCAAGGGTCCGTGAAGGGCAAAGACGTTTAGCCTTGTATGACAAGCTTTAAAAAGCTGCTTCTTTGCCCCACCACCTGCTCGCATTTACACAAGAATCGATCTCATGAATAGACAGGATGTGGCATCTTAGGCCTTATCGGTTTTATTGCATGTAACGTCCACATTAATGATTTGCAACGAATAAAGCAGATGGGAAGGATAATAAGACGACGGTTGTGCGAGGTTTGAGTTGCAATAAAGATATAAATGTTGACGTTGGCTATGTGGGAACGTTTGAAAGGTGTGCTTTTATCCGATAATTCTGGATTGATGCAGACCGATTTTTAAAGTTTGTAGCACGCCTGCAGTTATCAGATAAATGCGCGTAAGCATGATACTTTTAGAAGTTGACCTACTGTGTGTTGTTTGCCAATGGAATGTACAGAAACGGACCGCAAACATATGTATAGAGATGACCTTTAACTCTTTGTAGGAGAGTGTGGTTTTAAAACAACATCTACAAGACGGGGAAAGGCACACTGCAAGCTTTGTAACGTGGCGTTGCCTCGAGGACCCCAAGCCTTGTAACGTGGCGTTGCCTCGAGGACCCCAAGCAAAGCGAGCAGCAACTGCCTAGTGGTTAGCATCCTCGACTCCAAGTGAATGCTGGTTCGAATCCAGCAAGTTGACTAACATGTGGGACTTAAAAAAAAAGTCTTGAAGTGTATGTGTCCCTTAACGGGTTAGGGTTAAGCAAAGTTTTTCTTGGCTCAGGGTAACCGTTTGTAGGACATCATCATTTAAAAACGACATTTACAAGACGGGGCAAGAAATAGGTCCTAAGGCACACCGCAAGCTTTGTGAGCAGCAACATCCCAGTGGTCCACGTGCTCGAATCCGAACCAAGTGAATGCCGGTTCGAATCCAGAGACTTAAAAAATAAGAGGCCTATGAGGTGTATGCCTTTAGGGTTAATTTTATATCTAATTGCAACAGTTGCCTTGGACCGTCAGGCCGATGCAACTAAACATGATGGTTAATGTTTGCTGTTTGTGCAGAACAACCAATGAGTTTTCTGTAGAAATAGTGTGTAGAAATAATGACCAGGGAGTTTGAAAAAAATAAAAATTTCAAGTTGTAAACAAAAGTAGACGCTGGCATAGCGCTCAACATAAGATTCTCATTTTTATTAGTCATACTTGTAATAGTTGTTTGTCAAATTTTAACTGGCTTTTTTAACTTTTTAACTTGGACATTTTTTTTTTTACTTGGGACCGAATTGTCGTATGTGGTCTTTTTTTTTTGCGACCGAATTGTCCGGGACCGAGTTTTTGGGACCGAATTGTCGTGCGATCGAATTGTCGCGAACCCGTTAATACATGCTGTGGTGG
>JAHWFP010178791.1:0-31539 GCA_023313725.1 Lithobius niger | reverse complement strand
AACTTTTAAAGCTAAACTAAGTACGATACGAACCACCACCTTTGCCCGGCATGGCAACAATCGGACCGCGGCATCTCCACTCCCGACCGGCGTAGTGACCTCTAGCTTTGAGAATCCTTGAGCTGTGCTAACGAGTGAGTCTGGGTTTGGGGTTATATACTCATTACCGGAAGTTGGCGCGGACGCCGAGGATAGCTTCGGAGGGGGTGAGCAGAGAAGAGGAGTCGGACATTTGGAGGAGGAGAGACTGACCCAAATCAGCCGAGCTGTCACTACCGGCAGTTGGTGTGGCAGCGCAGACGACCGGGGTAGCTTGAGCACTCTGACTGGCTGACGGAATTGAAGTAGTGTTTTGGTTGGATGGATTCGAATTGACAAAGGGAATTGCCGACTTGAAAACTTAGAGGCCAGGTTTGAAAAGTGCAAGTGAGTTTTCAACTCATAACAACGTGATTTTTAGGCCTATTAAAATAAACTACGATGTTATGCATCGCAACCATTGAAGGGGGGGGGGACGAAGTGTAATGCACAGAATTATTATTCGACTTTGGGAATGAACCGGCTATATACAAAGCATGTTTTTAACAAAGGAAAGCTAGTTTGTTTACGTTTTTAGAGGTTCACTGCGGTCGGAGTTTGGACGGAGATGCTATAAAAAATAAACATAAAATCATACACTGGGTCCGTGAAAATATACAAACATAAACATTGGAGCTCCGGTAGGGTTCATGGCAAGAAGTTAAATTTACCAAAATGCATTAAGTGCACAAATTAAAAGATTAAATGTTCCAGCTAGTTTTTAAAGGGCTATATCACAGTTTAGGTTAGTTTTTAAACTGGTTTGAACATCGGACATTTTTCATAAATAAACAAAGTCGTCACCTGTTAACAAATAAAAAATAGCGTGTGAGATAGGTCCCATAACAAAAAAATACAAGATACAACGCTGGGAGGTTTTATGGATAATAACGCAACAACCTTTTAAACAGAGTTAACCTTTTGCCCTCAGAGGTGAGACAGACGGGTGTTTTTAAAGAAAGCCATTTCCACTAAAATAGCCAGGAACCACTAAACTCAAGTAGATATTCCTAATGAATATTAATTACGTGTCGTATAATCTCTGTTAAAATCCTTCCACACAGGAAGGCGTTGATAGTGACAGGGAGAATAACATTGGCAATTAAAATTTAGGTGTAAAGGTCCAAATTAGGAAAAACTAAGTTTCTTTGAGTGAGGTTGCCCTGACAACGTACCTCTTAATCATTAAAGAAAATTTACACAAAAAAGGTGAAAAGCAATTTTTTTTTTGCTCCACCACTGGTTTAACTTTTAATTTGTAATCAAAATGACGACTCGTAAGGTCGGCACTACCACTCATTACACCAGGTTTGTACAAACGACATGTCATGAAGTTAAGACTTATAAAACAAATTATTTATGTTTAGGTTAGGTGTTCCTAGATGGAGCCACATTTGTAGCCCTGTTTGTAGCGGCACACAACTCATTACAGTTTAACACTTATGAGGGAAAACTATTTGGTTAGGTTTCAAAGAAAAAACTCAAAATGGAGAAATATTACACCTTAGCCTACTTAGGTTAGTCTTGGTGGTTTACACAAGATTGCAAAAAAAAACTTTTAAGAAAAAAAACTACACTAGTTTTAGTTATTACGTTTGGAGTCCTACTTAAAGGTTTTACCTACTCTCAAACTGATAAAATCACATTAACATTTGGTTAGGTTAGAATTATAACCTTAGCTCTAACGAAAAACAATTATCTAGTTCAAAGAGCCATAACTGTGATGATCAATCTCAAATTTCCACCCTTTACTCAAGACAAGAGTTTAACACTAAACATCGGGTCCTAAATTAAAAGGATCTTAAAAAAAAACGTTGTTTAGGTGTTTAGACAACTGGCATACTGATTTAATTTGAATTAAACACAGGCAAACTGATTCTACTGAATTCTGGGTAAAAATTAAAACACTTAAGGGAAGCAAGTTTCTAACTTTAGGTTAGGGGTAGACTGGCTGCGTGCCGTAATCCAACTGAGGAAACTGTATTCATTCACTTCCGGTTTAACGGACACATTTAATCTCTGTTTAACATCACTGGTTGAAAAACTTCGTTTTATTTTACCTTTGATAGGTTTATTTCTCAAATCCAGCCACTCTGAAAAGTTAGGGGACACAGGTTTTACTACTGGCGTAGCCAGAATCCTTCTGCGTTTACTACGCTCATTCATGCTTGGCTCGTGCGATTTTATCTGCTTCCCGTGGGGATTGGCGCGTGGCGCACTTATCACTGGACTGCTGATTGAGTCCCAGTTAACTGGCTCCTTCACGCTTGAGCGAGCGGCAGACAACTTAGGTTTCAAATGACAAGAATTGCTGGAAATTACAGCGGGGTTTTTACACGATAAATTGGCAACAACTTCGGCAGGGGGACATTTTCCTTGCTTAGTTTTTAAGCTTGGTCTGCATAAATTATTTAACTGAGTTATCTCATTTACGCCCAAAATTACATCAAAAAGGGAACTAGTTGCTAAAGAAACACAAGCTATAGTTTTTAGCACTTCACCACTGGTTAACTTTAGGCTTAAATTTACCTGCTGTAATTTAACCTCTTGATCATGTAAGACAGTTTTTCATTTAATTACCTGCTTTAAACGCGGCCAAGTTGTGGCGAGTTTAGCACTGACGAGATTTATTGTGCTAGCGGTATCGCATAAGAGTTCAGTTCTACGCTTACCGATAGTACAGTTTAAAGTACTGGGCTTTAAAATTTCTGTGGCATCTTTACCGACGATAAAGCATGCATTTGCGGATGCCGAAGCTTAGTTAAGTTCGGGGCAACGATTGCGAAGGTGCGAGGCCGAACCGCATTCAAAGCACGTTCTAACACTAGGTCTGCTGCTATTGTTAGTATTTACATTGTTGCTACTATCAGCGTTAGCATCTGTGCTAGTTACGCTGTCACTGTTATTATTCTTAGTCCCAACCAGGTTAGCTAAGGAGTTATGGTTTTGTTTACCATTTCTAGGGTTGGAAGAAGCTTTAGAAGCTTGACTACCTGAATGAGTGCTAGTTTGCACTTTACCGTTTTTGTTAGCAATATCTGCAGAGATTTGCTGGTTGCGAGTAGTATACTCGTCGCACAACTTAGCTGCCTCGGTTAACATGCCAGTTTTGATTTGGTCCGGTAACCATTTTCGTAGGCCAGCAGGACAAGACTTGTAGAATTGTTCTAGTAACATTAAATTGGACAATTTGTCGTATTGGCCATTAACGCCAGCTAATGACACCCAACGTGAAAATAACGTCTCGAGTTCAAAAGCGTGTTCGTGAAAAGGTTGATTTGGTTGTTTCTCTAAACTACGAAATGACGATTGGACCGACTCTTTTGTCTGCACAAACCTTTCAAGTAATTTAATTTTAACTTGGTCATAATCGTGAATAGCTACTGCGTCCATTTGGTCGCACACTTTTACCAAAATTTCACCGAAAAGGGGTTGGAGTCCGACCACCCATTCTGATCTAGGAATTCGTTGAGTTTCTAACGTACGTTCAAACATTTTTAAAATTGAATTAATTTCCGATTTCAGACCCCAGTCATTTAACAACCGTATAGCATCGGAAATTTTTCCGGGTCTAGGACCGGAATTTACACTAGGCAAAACCTGAACTGGATTTGGATCATTATTGCCGTTCGCAGCTCTTAATTTGGCCAGCTCAATTTGTTTGGTGGCTAGCGCTAACTCATGTTCGAGTTTCTTTATGGCAAGCGCCGTAGCGGCATCGCTAGTTTGGGCGTTTGTGTCTCAACATTAAATCATGGGCGCGACTCTTGTCGACCTCCCTGGCTGCGTGAGCACGAGCTTTCTCGGCTTCGTCTAGTTTTAAAGCTTCAATTTTTAATTGTTCAGACTTTAAAAACAGTTCGTTCTCTTTAAGAGCAATTTCTTTCTTAGCCAGAATGGCAGAATCTCTTTTCTCTATGGCACTAAGTAATTCATTAGTAAGTTGGGTCAAAGTAATTTTTTGACCGTCGTAGGCTATCTTTAAAACCTCTACTGATTCGTGACGGGTTTCACAAACTGTCAAACCTAAATTCAAACAAGCCTTTTTGAGGTCTTTGTAGTGAATATTATCAATAACTTCGTCTAATTCTTCCATGATGAAAGTTTAGGTTAACACAATTTTAAGAAAAAAAAACGTTTAGTTTTGAATCTTGCTGTTTAAATTGCAGCCGCAAAATAAATCTTATGAGAGTTGAACAGAGCGAGTATCTAAACACTTCTCTAACAACCGAATCCAGTCAGGGACATAAAAATACACTCTTATACTACCTAAGCACTCTGGTGGATATTAAATACTTAAAATGCATGAAACAAACACTCGGCTTGGCAACCGGAGCATACCCATATACACTAACCTGATTTCTATGCACAATCGCTGTGCGGTCAGTCTATCCGTCTCCCACCGTAGATGGATTGACTTTTCACTGTTGTGGTCGCACTTCCAGGTGAAATTCGAACACTTGTACTGTCATCCAAGTTGAATGGTCCAGTCTTGGTCTTTAGGAGCGATGTTTCCGGCTATCAGCCATCTTCTCCAGGGTTAGCAGTGGTCATCTGCCTTCTGAGGGCTTGCCTGATGTTTCACGGCTTGTGAAAATGAGGGTTGCCACTTCCTGGCTCCAGCTGGATACGGGTCTGATGGGCCTTTTGTTATCGTAAGGCTGGCATCTACTTCATGTAACGTTTTGACTTGTTACAGACGTCTCGGATTTGCAGTTTTTAGTCGTACTGCTGACATCTTTTTCCAAGATGAACTGGTATGGTAGTATGGCAGGGGGGAAGGAGTGTTTGGAGTGGCACAGCACCTTGTGATCCCACCACTGCCACCAGTTTTGTAGCGGTGCTCACAGGTCCTAGAGGTGCCTACTGTTCTGCATCGACATCTGGTGTGGTCTCGGGAAAGTTAGAAGTACTTCGGGTGGCCGTTTTTACTTTTGCAGAGTTTAAACAAGCATGGCAGTCACTACTGCACGGTTAGGAACAGAGCGTCTATGTCCTATCTAAAGTTTCAGTACTATCTAATCGTTTTTGGTTCACTGCCACCAGGTGGGTGGTTTAATTGCTAACCTTAGGCTTTAAATAAAAAGAGTTGTTTTTAGTTAAAACACTAGCAAATTAAATCTCTCTAGATGCAACTGAGTTTAAAACTCTTCGTTTTAATAAACAGGGGGAATGAAATACAATTTACATTGGCAACTAGCCTACAAAATAGCTTTACGTGAAAGCACACAAGTAATTTTTACATAAAAAAAATCGGCAACGAATTTAAAAATAAAATTCACACTTACAATTTCGATTAAAAAATGTTCTTTGGTGTTACCTAAACACCTCTAAGTTAGAAAAAGTATCTTACAATTTCAAGCTTAGTCTAATTTAAGATTATGTTTCAAGGCATCTTGCACAAGATCAAATCTACTGTAAACGCGGTCTCGTATCAGACGCTTGTGGTGAGGACACCTTAACACCACCGAAGAAAAAACCTGAGGGCAGCTTTCTTCCACACCAGAAGAAAAATCGTCTATATGGCGATTCCACTTTAAAACATGTAAATACTGTATAATATTTCTTTAGGCATAAAGGCAAAACACCTTTTCAGCTTAGTTGTGTCTTAGATGTTGAAAACACACGATATTTTTTATTTGTAACAGGTGACGACTTTGTTTATTTATGAAGAATGTCCGATGTTCAAACCAGTTTAAAAATCTAACCTAAACTGCTATATAGCCCTTTAAAAACTAGCTGGAACATTTAATCTTTTAATTTGTGCACATAATGCATTTTTGTAAATTTAACTTCTTGCCATGAACCCTACCGGAGCTCCAATGTTTATGTTTGTATATTTTCACGGACCCAGTGTATGATTTTATGTTTATTTTTTATAGCATCTCCATCCAAACTCCGACCGTAGTGAACCTCTAAAAACGTAAACAAACTAGCTTTCCGTCGTTAAAAACATGCCTTGTATATAGCAGTTTCATTCCCAAAGTCGAATAATAATTCTGTGCATTACACTTCGTTCCCCCCCCCCTCCTTCAATAGTTGCGATGCCTAACATTGTAGTTTATTTTAATAGGCCTAAAAATCACGTTGTTATGAGTTGAAAACTCATTTGCACTTTTCAAACCTGGCCTCTAAGTTCCAAGTCGGCAATTCCCTTTGTCAATTCGAATCCATCCTACCAAAACACTGCTTCAATATGGTCAGCCAGTCAGAGCGCTCAAGCTACCCCGGTCGTCCGCGCTGTCATGGCTGACTTCCGGTAGTGACAGCGCGGCCGATTTTGGTCAGTCTCTCCTCCAAGCGTCCACCTCTTCCCCACTCACCCCCTCCGTCGCTCTCCTACAGGCCCGCGCTAACCCTCTACCTGCCTGCCAAGCAGAAGGCATAAAAACCCAGACGCAGTAGAGTTTATTTAGCACAGCCCAGAGCGCTGCTCGGGAGAGCACAGCTCAAGGATTCTCAAAGCTAGAGGTCACTATGCCGGTCGGGAGTGGAGATGCCGCGGTCCGATTGTTGCCATGCCGGGCAAAGGTGGTGGTTCGTAGCGTACTTAGTTTAGCTTTAAAAGTTTAATTTTTGGACTTGCATTCAAAATTTATAGTTTAAACTTAACTTAACCTCGTAGCTTTAGAAAGTAAATTTATGGTGCGTCAAGCCAAACGGCATTTCAGACGTTGGCGGCCGTAATTTAAGGGTTCACGGTCCCTTACTAAAAACCAGCTTTCATTATTTTGTTTTTTTAAACGCAGTTTAAAGTAAACGGGGACGGTTTGATCTTCGTGGAAGGTTGCTTTGATTAAACGCTCGGATCCACTTTATATGTAGCCGAGGCTTTATAATTTAAGGAGTTGACTTATCAACAGCAACTCTGGGAGGTTTAATGCTTAGTTAATTCACGGTTGAAACATAACTGTTATTTAGGTCTACTATTACTAGACAGCCGAGGCTGTTCGTAATTTAGAGGGCTCTTTTGCGAAATCCCCTTGTGCCTACTCAACTCACTTTTTCTATTTGAAATTGTTTTACGTGAACCTCGTGTTGGTTCTAGTGTTGAATTTTATTGTAAATTCCCCGTGTTATTTATAAACTAATTCAGTTATAAATTTGCCAAATGTAAATGTAGCCTAATTTTCCCACCTTGGTGGAAGCGTTACCGCTTATTATTACAGTTAGCTTACAATATTAGGACATGTGTAGCTCCATTCCCTACGCCGGGACTGTAGCTGTTGTGCTTGTTTGAAACAAAAAAGTACCCAAAAGTAATAGTAAGAAGATCTAGTTACACCAGGCGACCGGCGATGTTACAAGCACCTACCCCGTCGTAGCATCCGCCGTTACACTACTTATTCACAAGCTAGCAATAATCAGGGCCCTACCATCTAAGTCTGTGCTTCTGTAATTATGCTACAGGACCTTGGTGATCTCAAAATAAATGCTTGATTACATAAGTAAAACAAACAGAAAGAAAGCCGGTTTTTAGAAAGGGGACCCTTTAAACCCTTAAGTTATGGGAGGGGAGACCAGAAAATGCCGATGGTTTTAACTACCCATAATCACGAAACTCAAGTCATAAGTTAAGTTTAAATCTTTAAGTTATAATTTAGAATAAATTCCGAAAAAATAAACTAAAGCTAAAACTAGTTTTCTAAACTACTACCTTGCCCGGCATGGCAACACTCGGACCGGGGACATCTCTGCTCCGACCGCCGTAGTAACGTCTGACTTGGAGTTGAGCCAATACTCTAGATGCAGTCCCTCAGGTCTGTTTTATACCTGCTGCCTGCCTGCAGGTAGGAGGGAAACCGCGGACGTGTAGGAGAGCGACGGAGGGGGGAGCGGGGTATAGGGATCACCTTGGAGGAGGAGAGACTGACTCTGGCCGGCCAGGCTGTCACTACCAGAAGTAGGTAGGGCAGCGCGGACGGGCAGGGTAGCCTTGCACTCTGAGTGGAGGGGAAAGTAAATACTGAGTTGTGATTGGAAGGGAATTGAAGGAGCTTGGATGGCAAAGGGAATTGCCGACTTTGGGTGCTTTTGGAGGCCTTAGCTTGGAAAGTGCATTGAGTTAAACTCATAACAACGTGAAAATTAGGCCTAATGAGCGCTAGCGAGCGCTAATGAAGAAATAATGTTCGTTGTGAAAACGATAAACCCTCAGGTTTTTGATATTTTGAACAGAGGTCTCCTCTCAAATCTGTTGATAAAGACTGGCTTCTTTACAGCGAGATTGTCACAATCAAGGCATTTGGGCGCAAAGAAAAAAATTCTCAAGTTTGAAAAACGACCGTTTTTAGGCGGTCCACGTTTACACGCCTCCAAACGCAGGATTTTATTCGGGGTTCCTAAGAACTCGGAATAAAAGCTAGCATATAAGGGTTAGTGCACACAAGATATGCAATGAACACAAGACCGCCAAAAATAAGCAAAAATTGACATAAAATAAAGTACACTGTTTACATAAATGTTGACTTTGCCGTTTTGTATTTTTGGGGGACCAACGTTTTTATGGCTAAAAGAACTTTAAGTAAATTAAAAGTTACAAGTTACAATTTACTGGTTTTGCAACCATTAACTAAATACTGTCCGCGCTGCTTGGTGCAGGAAAATGGTACAAGTATTTGAAAATGGGGCAAAAAGACATTTATCAAGAAACACACGAGTTTGAAAGTAAAAGTACAAAGTTAAGTTTGTTGTTTCGTTAAATAAATGAGGCCATCTACTGCTCTGGTAATATGTCCCGTATGATATCTGCCTCTGCTCAAGTCTAGTCATTTTTTTTATCTGGGATGACTGCGAAAGGAACCCTCCGCCGCATTTCAATTAACCTAGCCGCTGCGATAGGGATTGGAAAATCGAATACTATGGATACGCTTAAAATGACCAGCTCTATTTACTGTTAAACTACTCCCACTGGGATGGTTTGCGGTTACCAAACAACTTGCTTACATGGTGAATCTGAAACTAAAGGGTTTCAAGGTATGACCCATATTTTAAACATAACACAACGCTGGGAGGTTTTGTGGATAAAAACCAACAACATTTTAACGACAGTGCTACCTTTTTCGCAGAGGGGTAGACAGACGGCTGTTTTTGGAAGAAAGCCATTTCGTAGAAAACTTGAAGAGCCAACCAGGGACAGATTGCAGCTCCCGTAGAATATTCCTAATGAATATTTAATTAGTGTCGTTACAATCTTTGTCAATATTCTCCCACAAAGGGAGACGTTGATAGTGACAAAATAAGTAAAACGTAGGGACTTAAAAATTTAGGTGTGAAGGCCAAAACGGGAATTAACTGGGAGTTGCTTAAGGATGAGCTCCCAACAGACCAAAATGACAAAATAAAAAATGCAGTTAAAAATAATTTTCAGTCAATTTGTACTGAAATGAAACGTTTAACAATTAAATGTTTTAACGAAAATGCTGGCTTGATCCAGGTTTTCCAGTAGACTCTGAAGTTTTAAGATTTAAAATTCAGCAAACACACTATTTTAGGTTTAGTTGCTCCTAGATGGAGCCACGGTTGGAGCGACAACTACACATTATTTAAAGAAAACATGCACTGTAAAGGCATGAGGCCTAAAATTCCTGTCGATTGGTTAGGAGATCCGACAACAACCATCAATAACTCGGGGACACCTTTTTTTTTCTTAGCGCCAAAAAGCGCTAGGTCTATTTTTCACTTCCAAGTTTAAAAATTCGTATCTCCCAAGAAAATGGACTTCATCGACTCCTGTTTGCAGCTCTTAATAAACCCGAACTTTTGCTGTAATCCTACGAAAACAGAACTCCAAAATTCGCCATACTTTGGCCTACAACTCAATTTGAAAAAGTGCTCAAACTGAGCGCCGACGCACGCAATCTCCGTCGCCATTTTCTACAAACATGTAAATATTTATTTGTCTTTCTCGAATTTATTTCTAGGCATAAAGCCGACTAGCTTAGTGCTGTGCTAGTTTACATGTTTACTATGTCTTCAATGTTTTAATTTTACTATGGTGACGATTTTAGCAACTATGAAAACTTTGACCACAACAGCATTATTATCTGCGGCTGCAATAATACATTAAAATTTTTATGCGTTATAGCATTTTAAAAACACAAGCTGGTTTATTTAATCTTTTGCCTAGGCTTTTATAAAAGCATTATTTAACGTAATCTTTTCTCATGAACCCTACCTTGTTCAAAATGGCAACACAACTACGATTATTTTACCGGACATTTTCAGTGTGTATCTTGTATTTTTATTTCAGGGCTCCGACCATAGTGATCTCAATTCCGAATGCACAGTAAAGCCTTTGCCTTCAATTAATAAGTTTATTTTAACTTTGAGCATCAAACTTCGTCCCCCCCCCTTCCTTCAATAGTTGCAATGCATAACGTTGTAGTTTTTATAAAAAAATGTATAGGCCTATTTCACGTTGTTATGAGTTTAACTCAATGCACTACTCAAGCCAAGGCCTCTAAAAACGCCCAAAGTCGGCAAAACCCTTTGCCATCCAAGCTCCTTCCAATCCGAACTCAGTATTTTTTCTCCCCACCAATCAGAGTGCAAGGCTAACCTAGCCGTCCGCGCTGTCATGGCCGACTTCCGGTAGTGACAGCTCGGCCGATTTTGGTCAGTCACTCCTCCTCCCAAGCGATCCCTTTACCTCACATCCCCCCTCCGTTGCTCTCCTACAGGACTGCGGTTTCCCTCCTACCTGCTGCCAGGCAGCAGCTATAAAACCAAGCTGAGAGTGAATTTCGTTAGCATAGATAGCTCAAGGACTCAGAGGCTAGAGGTCACTACGGCGGTCGGAGCAGAGATGTCCAGTCCGAAGATTGCCATGCCGGGCTTGGTAGTGGTTCAAGGGTAACTAGTTTATTAGAATTTAATTTTTGGAACAGAATTTCTAAATTTTTAGTCTTAACATGTAAATTTAACTTCTAGACTTTGAGGGAATTTGTGGGTAGCCAAATGCAATCGGCATTTTGGTTTAGGGCACCCATGATTTAAAGGTTTAAGGTCCCCTTCCTAAAAACCGGCTTTTTTTCTTTGTTTATGAACTCAGTGTTCAGTAAATAATCTAAGATCACCGAGATCTAGCATGTGTTATTGTTGAAGCAGGAGTTTTCAAAAAGATAGTTTTCCTTGTAACACTAATCTTGATTCAGTGTGATTGATTGATTGACTTTAGTGCAAGAGTTGCTAGAGCTTTCAAAGACTATTTTACATTCTGCAAGGGTCATGTTTGTAACTTAGAGAGTTGCGATAACTCAAACCGACTTTTTTCTGGTCCAAATTGTAATGTGAACTTTAACTTTAAGTTCAATGTCGATTTATTTGTAAATCGTGTGCTTTTAATTGTAAAGCCCCAGTTTTATTTTTGTAACCAACTAGTTACTGCGTGTGTAAAAATCTTGTCATGTTTTATTAAAACAGAAAAGAAAGTTGTTTTGAACAACAAATTTTGACTTTTAGTCCGATTTAATTTGCAAGGGTTATTTTAATTACAAAACCATTTTTATTCTAACTCTGAAGTAGGCAAATTAGATTAATTACCCATCGTGGTGGCAGTTAACCATGATTAGATAGGTCTTCATAACTTAGGTAGGACGCTGACGCTCTTCTCCTAACCGTGCAGTAGACACGCTATGCTGTTTTTCCGACGGTGTAATGCATGCTACTGATTTTAACACTGTACCATCATCTAACCTTAGGATTAGATTTACCTGGTCTAATGTAAACATTTGGCTACACAAGGCAGTTTGACATTTAATTTTTCGTTTTAAACGTGGCCAATTCCTTGCGAGTTTGGCGCTAACTAGCGCAACTGAGCTTCCGGAATCGCATAAAATATTAATTTTATTTTTCCCTATGCTACCGGACAGAGTACTAGCCTTAAGAATTTTACTGGCATTTTTCCCAACTGGGAAACATGTGTTTGCTTGCTGTGGTTTCGAGTTAAGTTCGGGGCATTCACTATGAAAATGTTGGAGAATTACACACGTAGCAATGCCTAACTCTATTTGGATTAGGGTTAGTTTTTTCACTAGTACTAATGTTTATGGCAGGGTCACCTCCTGGGTTATCTGCGTTCACACTGACAGATTCGGCCGGATTAGCTGTTGCGTTGTGGTTACGGTTGTGACCATGCTGTTGACCAGTAGGTTAAGAACCTTGGTTTGACGGTACAGCTATGGGCTGTGTTTTGGCCGCACGAGAGGCAGTTTTGGTAGCAATTTGTTTATTGCGGGTTGTGAACTCGTCACGAAGTTGGGCTGCTTCAGCCAACGTCCCTAACTTAATTTGATCAGGGATCCACTTTCTGAGTTGGGTAGGACAAGTTTATAAAATTGCTCTAAAAGCATTAGATTAACAAGTTTGTTGTAATTAGTGGTGTACCGATACCATAATTCCGATGCCGAATCCGATACCAATAAACCGGTTACGTACGGTTCCGATACCGGTTCCGATTACCACATGGCAGTGCGACAGCGAATGGAAAGAAAATTAATAATAATGAATTATTTGTGTTCAGGAAGTACAGGGTTTTGCTGTGGCTAATTTTTATAAATTTACACACAGTTTTTAACGAAAATTTTGATGTATAAATTTGTATAATTAAAATAAAAATTTAATTTGAGTAGAAAATTAAATTAAAATTGAAAAAATAGTTAAAATAACGTGTACCGGTAACGATTTTTTTTAGATAAGATTTTGCTTCCTGGATCAGTTTTCTAGTGGCACTGATGATATGATTTAAAATTTTAGCTTTCCAAATGTATCAAATTTAAATTAAAAAAAAAAATTGTTTTTTCAATTTTAAATTTAGTTTAAAAAAATTAAAATTAAATAAAAAAAAACTTTAGTTTAAAATAACCAAAAAGTTGAACGAGTTTTTTTAATTCTGATCTGGACCTGCATTTTTAAATAGATTTTTTGCTTGTTGGATTGGCCAAGCCCTTAATGAAGCTGACATGATATAAAATTTTTGTTTTCTGGATGTATTGAATTTAATTTTTTTTTAAACGTAAAATAAAATCAAAAAATTTAATTAAAATAAAAAAAAGTTGGCTAAACAAGAGCATGCCTGAAGATTTTTGCAGCCCAGATGCTTAAGAGTGAAACGGCGGACGGCTTAGGTGCTTGTAACGCCCCCGGTTTCCCTGGTGTACTTGGAGTTTCAGCTTGGGGTTATTCGGTGTTAATGACGACTTTTTACGTTATTCAACATAGCATGGACACTGTCCCAGCATGGGGATGAAGCGCCGTTCCTAATTAAAGGGGCCTAACCTTAAACTGTCGGTATCGCTGCCACCAACGGTGGATTTAACTGTTTAAAATAGCTAAAATTAAAGATGGGCTACATATTTAATCTTACACTAAAATACAATTAAGTCTAGCAAACGACTGAAGCTTAAAACTCCTGGTTTTATTTTTGCGACAGAGAATGAAAGTACACTTTACATTAAGGTTTGCTTCTGAAAGCTTTTGAATACCAATTAATTAAATAGGCAAAAAGTAGAATTTACAAAAAGTAGCAAGTTTGAATATACCTTAGTACATCATAAAATCAGACAAACACACTTGGTTTGATTAAAAGTTTAAATTTTCACAATAGAAAAAGTAATATTAGGTGCTCCCGGAGACACCCACAAGACTCAACAGCCGCAACTGATAAAAGTCTGACAGTATGTTTCTACATGATCAACCGTCCACAGTTATGTTTGTAAGTTTTCCAAGTACAAAAAGATCAACCTCCCTTAGTTCCCTCGAGAACTGTTCTAAGTAATAAAAAGCCCGGCAATTTAACACTTAGACATCAGTTTGTTTCAATTTGACTTCCACAAAGATCAAACCGTCAAGTAGTTTAAGTTAAAATTACATTTACAATAAACTGGAAAAATTGGTTTTTAGAAAGAACCACTCCGACGTTATGGGGAGAGGAAACCTAAGAAGCCGCTACAGGCGTCTCCACCATAGTTTTCCCTAGCTAGAGAGTTAAAGTTACAATTAAACTAAAATTTAGAATATGGGGGTCCTAAACTGAACTTTCAAAAGCTAAACTATAAAATACGAACCACTACCATCGTGCCCGGCATGGCATTCTCCGGACATGGCGTCTCCACTCCCGACTGGCGTGACCGGTCTCTAGCTTGAGATCTGTGAGCTGTGCTAACGAGGGATTCTGGGGCTGGGGTTTTATACACATTACCGGACGTAGGCGCGGACGCCGAGGATAGCTACGGGGGTCTGATTGGCTGAGGCCCTCGAGAACAATGGAAAATGGGAGGAGAAGTCGGTTGAACAAAGGAACTGGGTGCAGAGCCGTTTGAAGGAGTAGGGACATGGAAACGGAAAAGACAGGCCGGTTTTTAGTTTTACTCAATTGAACATTGGGAAATAGGCCTTTACTTTGTATTGGCTACGGATTGAATATTTACATGATTGCAACGTGATTTGGCTCTTGTTAAAGCTTATTACATGGCTTTGGGTGATGCAGAAAGCATTACTATTAAATTTATAAGCTTTAACGTAAACTGCAGTGTTATACACCACAACAAGTTTTGGCTGGGGAGGGGGGCAAAAATGGAGGATTCGAAGTTTTTGCACAGTTTGACTTTCGGAAATGGGTTAAACAGATCTTTTTAAGAATTCTTTTAGTGTTTAATAGTAGATCAAGCTATTCGTAGATTTTGGTAGGTCTCAGTCAGGTTAGAGGAGAACTAAAATGAACATATATACACTGAAAAATTTGTGTCCGATAGAATGCCAGGTCGTAATACGTTTATACGTTTGGACATATGGTAGCGTTTCTGGGGGTAAAAGAATATAAATAAAGTATAAATGCGGTTAAATAAGCTAGCTTAGTTGAATGCTATAACGCATTAAGTTACTGGGAACATTTAACGTTTAACATTTTTAAAGTTAAAATGGATCGTTGTGGAAATTTTTCATATGGGTTGCGGCCGACAAACACAAAAAATATCACCCTACAAATTGGTTGTCTGTATAAATCCTCTTACAATACACTAAGCTAGTATGTTCGGGCTTTTTGCCCTAAAAGAAAGGGATAAAATGAAAATACAAAAATACAGAGTTCAGCAATGGCGGCCATGTTGAAGGTAGGCTGTAGTGGCTTTGAGATGATCTTCAAACGTCGTTTAAAGGTTCTTCCGGGTGGAAAGTCCGGAGTTGGGCTTCCCCAAGAGTCTTGTATTTGGACAGGCTATTGATGTTTAAAATTTGGCCGATTCGGTCCATTATCAAGAAAACGCCTGAATATGCCTCGGCGAGGCATTTGGGTGCTCAAGAAAAAAAATTTCAAATTATTGAAAAACGGGCGTTTTCGGTGACGCTAGTTTACAAGAGTCTTAGCAAAGCTTTGCATAATTGAAGATTTTCGCAGTTTGGATTTAGTGCATGCACTGATGACTCCAATCAAACGCACCATTTAAAAACAAAATGGCGGTGGAGAGTTTGCCAAACGTGAAACGTTAGCCTTGGGTTTAGCAAAATAGGAAATAACTTAATGATAATAAAGTCCTGACATCCTTAAAGAAACAGGAATCAACTATAACGTATTCTGCTTAGTATATTACGAGCCTAGATGGGATTTTATGGTTATGTGATGCAAACTACTCAACAAAAGTTGGTGTAAACAGGTAAGTGGCCCAATAAAACCGCGCGAAAATGTGTTATTCATCCAAGATCTACTATCAAGCTCAATATTACGATGATTTAAGCTACTGGAATTAATTTTATGCTCCAAGATCGCTAAGATATTCTTTCCAATTATCGCATGCTCCTGGAAAAGGGAAAGTAGATGACAATATCAAGTGATTTAGTGGTCTGTGCCGATTTTTGAAAGGTACTCAGTTTTGGCCAAACAAGATAGCGGTTCCGGTACCGGTTCCGATACCATGGAACCGTACTCAGAACCGGAATCGGTATCGGAATCGGTACACCACTAGTTGTAATCTCCGTTAACTTTAGCTAAAGCTAACCAACGAGTGAAGAACGTTTCTAACTCAAACGTGTAGTCGTAAAATTGCTGGGCTACTTCTTTCTCGAGAGAACGAAACTGAGTTTGAACTGACTCTTTTGTCTGGACAAAACAGGCAAGCAATTTACTTTTGACTATTTCGCAGTCCTGCATTTCAGCGTCTGTTAGCTGATCACAAATTTTAATCAGAACCTCACCGACGAGGGGTTGGAGTCCCGTGACCCATTGATCTCTAGGAATTTTCTGACTAGTCATTGTACTTTCAAAAATCTTAAGAAAACTGTTGATTTCAGTTTTATGCATCCACTTGTTGACGAGACGAACTACGTCCGCAACTTTACCATGTTTAGGAACTGGATTTGGTGGTGCTGGGGGAGCGCCGTTAGCTCCGTTTGGAGCAGGGTTAAGATTTATCGTAGCAGCATATAGCTTTGCTAGTTCTAGCTGCTTATCTAATTTGGCTAGTTCCATTGCGCTAGCACGATCCTTTCAATAGCATTAGCTAGTGCATTGGAAAGTTCACTTAAATATAATTTACCGTCTTCGAGGGCTGCTCGTAAGATTTGTTGGGATTCGGCTCTAGAATCACTAACTGTAAACAAGTCTTCTTTAAGCCCTTGTTTTGCAAATCACGGATGATTTCTTCTAATTCTTCCATTTCGGACATTTTTAGGTTTAACGTTTAACGTGGTTTCAAAATAAAGCTTTTATAAATGAAACAAAAATTAAATGCAGCCGCATAAAATTTAACGTTAATTTTGAGAAGAGCGAATTACTAAAAAAAAACTTCTCTCCCAAATCCAGTAAGATTGCGCATAAAAAATACACTTTTAAGACCCCTAGCACTCTGGTATAGGAATAGCTAAATGGTATTAATACCCTCAACTACAACACTCGGCTTGGCGGCCTTTAAACATATCTCATGTACACTTACCCAATTCTACAATCACTGTACGGTCAGTCTGTCCTTCCGTTCCACCGTAGTACGGGAAGTCCGGCACTGATGTTTGCAGTCGATCGTCACTGGCGATCAAATCCACGGGGACCTCGGTGTTTCACGCAAAATCCACGGCTTGGCTGCACGGAGTGCAGGTTCCCTCACGGGCCTCTTCTCCTACAGCATCGGTTGGGGTTGAGACGGCTCTCGGCGGGAGGACGTCTACTGGAAGCGGCAGCTGTTGCTTCCTGGCGCCGGCAGTTGTTGGGACTGCGGGCGGGGGTTGTACTATTTTTTAGCTTTAGTACGACATCTGCTTCGTGACTTCGTGTAACGTAGTCACAGGCATCTACTTCGTGGCCATGTTTAACGGGACCACAGACGTCTAGTTCGAAGTGGCTTGCATCCTTCTAGGTTTGTAGCATGGCAGGGGGAAAAACGCATGACGGGAACAGCACCTGTTCATCCCACCGCTGCCACCAGTTGTAACGACGGCTTAGGTGCTTGTAACGCTCCCAGTTTCCCTGGTGTACGTGGAGTATCAGCTTGAGGTTTAACGGTGTTTACGACGACTTTCTTTACGTTCATTAACACAGTGTCCCAACGTGGGGGATGGAGCGCCGGTCCTAATTAAAGGGGCCTAACCTTAAACTGTCGGTAATCACTGCCACCAACGGTGGATTTAACTGCTTAATTAGCTAATAATTAAATGATAGGCTACGTATTTATATTTTACACTAAAAGACAATCAATCTAGCAAACGACTGAAGCTTAAAACTCCTGGTTTTATTTATGCAACAGAACGAAAAAGATACTATACATTATAGTTTGCTTCTAAAAGCTTTTGAAATGAATTATTTAAAAGCAACAAGTTTGAATATACACTTAGTATTTCACAAATCAGACAAACAACGCTTGTGTTTGAATAAAAGTTTAAATTTTCACTTTAGAAAAAGTAATCATGAGTGCTCCCGGAGACACGCGCAAGACTAAACAGCCGCAACTGATAGTAGTCTATCTGACAGTATGTTTCATACGCGATCAACCGTCCACAGTTATGTTTCTAAGTTTTCCAAGTACAAAAGATCAACCTCCCTTAGTTCCCGCAGAAACTGTTTTAAGAAATAAAAAGCCCGGCAATTTTATACTTACGCATCAGTATTTTTCCTTTGACTTCCACAAAGATCAAACCGTCATTTAGTTTAGATTAAAAGTCTATTTAAAATAAACTGGAAAAGTTGGTTTTTAGTAAGAGAACCACTCTGACGTTATGGAGTGAGAGAACCTAAGATGCCGCTACAGGCATCACCACCATAATTTTCTACAAGCTAGAGAGTTTAAGTTTACATTTAAACTAAAATTTAGAATATGGGGGTCCTAAACTGAACTTTCAAAAGCTAAACTATAACATACGAACCACTACCATCGTGCCCGGCATGGCATTCTCCGGACATGGCGTCTCCACTCCCGACTGGCGTGGCCCTTCTAGCTTGAGAGATATGTGAGCTGTGTTAACGATTGCCTCGTGGGGCTGGGGTTTTATACACATAACCGGAAGTTCGCGCGGACGGGCAGGGGAGCTACGGGGTCTGATTGGCTGAGGGCCTTGAGAACAATGGAAAGTGGGAGGAGAAGTCGGTTGAACAAAGGGACTGGGTGCAGAGCCGTTTGAAGGAGTAAGGACATGTAAAGATGGGCCTGTTTTGAGTTTTACTCAATTGAACTTTGGGAAATAGGCCTTTACTTTGAATTATTGACTATGGAATAAATATTTACATGTTTGCAACGTGAATAGGCTCTTGTTAAAGCTTAATATATGGCTTTGGGTAATGCAGAGAGCATTACTATTAAATTTTATAAGCTTTAACTGAAAACTGCAGTGTTATACACCACAACTAGTTTGGCGGGGGAGGGGGGTAAAATTGGGGATTCGAAGTTTCTAAGCACAGTTTGACTTTTGGATTGGGTTTGAACAGATCTTTTATAAATATCTTTTGGTTTTTAATAGTAGTACACGCTAGCAGAAGCATTTGGCTGGGTCCAGTCGGATTTTAGAGGAGAACTAAAACAAACATACACTAAAATTCGTTTCCGGTAGAATGCCGATGTCGAATTACGTTGGACATATGGTAGCATTTCTGGGGGTAAAAAGATTATTATAAAGTATAAATGCGGTTAAATAAACTAGCTTAGTTGATGGCTATAATGTATCAAGTTAATTAGAACGTTGAACGTTTAAGTTAAAAGATAAACTTGATCGTTGTGGAGATTTTTCATAAGGATTGCGGCCGACAAACACAATAAAAAATATCACACTTCAAATTGTTGTCTGTACATGAAATCGAGGTTAAGTACCTTCGCAGAGTAAGCCCCTCCTAAAATGCACCTAAGCTAGTGTTTGTGGCTTTTTGCCTGAAAATAGGAGTGATAAAAGTAAAACACATAGATACACGTTTCAATAATGGCGGCAATGATGAAGGAGCGCTGCGGTTGGTTATGGGCGTTCTTTAAATGTCGATTGGAGGGTCTTCTAGATGGAAAGTCCGGATTTGGGCTTCCCCAAGAGGCTTGTATTTGGACAGGCTATTAAATGTCGAAAAGTTTGGCCGATTTGGTTCTTTATTGCGAAAACGGCGAGATTGTCACAATCGAGGCATTTGGGCGCTCAAGAAAAAAAAATTCCCAAGTTTGAAAAACGAGCGTTTTTTGGCGGACCACGTTTGCACAAGGCCCTCAGCCAACCAGACCCTGGCAGCTCTCCTGCCCGCCTGCGCGAACTCAGTCCCAAAGCTCAGTCAGCACAGCACACAGATCTCTCAAGCTAGAAGGGTCACGCCAGTCGGGAGTGGAGATGTCACGTCCGTAGTTGCCATGCCAGGCAAAATGGTAGTGGTTGTAAGTAACTAGTTTAACTTTAGAAGTTTATCTTTAGGACCCCCCAATTCTAAATTCATAGTATAAATTAAATTAACCTCTAGCTTGGAGTCTTTATGGTTGGTAAGTCTTATCGGCATTGCTGGTCTTTACCACCATAATGTTAGGGTAGGCATCTCTTACTAAAAGGCCAGTTTCTTACTTTGTTCATTCTTTAATGTAAACAAAGGGACGGTTTGATCCTCGCGAGGAAAAATAACTGTAGGACGACTTGAAAACTACAGTTGTCAAATATAGTTGTAACTTAACGGATGCGGTTCAGCTTGCTGGGTATTCCTGGATAGAAAATACGGTTTTTTTTCCTCCCAAGATAAAAATGCTCTTTCTTGTCTAAATTAAGTGTTTAAGAATCAACGTCGTTGTTCTTGTTGAAAAAAGTGAATTACTAAAATGTAAATTCTGTTAAATTGTTTTTGCCAAACTTGTCAAAAGCCCAACTAGTGAACTAAATAATGTAAAAGTGTTTATTTTTCATTCTCTGATGTTTTAAAATAAAAACTAAGAGTTTTTAAACCTCAGGTTCGTTCCCTAGTAGATTAATTGTTTTTAAGTATAAACTATTATGTAGCCCTTTTAGCTTTTATACTTCGTTTAAACAGTTAAATTAATCCACCGTTGGTGGCAGTGTAATTACCGATAGCATTAAGGTTAGGCCTAGAATAGGACACCGACGCTCCATCCCCCAAGCTGGGACTGTAGTCCATACTGTGTTATTGAACGTAAAAAGTAGTAATAACTACAAAACTTGATGCTAAGAAGTACTCGTCAACCAAGGATGTCGGGAGCGCTACAAGCACTTCAGCCGTCGTAGCGTCCGCCGCTACACTGCCTTGAGACCTCCAGTTCCTCATTTCCCATTGTTAATCAGATTAAAATCATAGCATTGTTTTCTTAGTAGGGCCAGTTAATTTCTGCCCTCCTTTTCCATTCCCATATATATATATATATATATATATATAAAAGAATTACACACGCTTTTCAACCTTCATTCACACTCATCGAACTTCACAAAATAAACCGTTAGGCTTACTTGTATTACTTTAAAACGCTGTTGATTCACTTCGATCTTGGAAATTACTCATTACGCTCACTTTCAAAAACAGGATACTGTCAGTATCTTGCAAATTTTCGATTGTATTTCAACAATATTCATCAGGCAGGGTCAAGAAAATTGAGTCTTCTGGTTACATTTTCGTCTGCTTGTTTTTTCTACAATTAGAATTAGATGGCATACTGAAGCAAAAATGGAGTGAAAGAAGCAAATAAATGTGCCTAGGCCTTGTTTATTGTGAGAACCATGTAACATTGTAAATATATTGGTGGCCATGCCGCTTGTTGTGCGTACCCTGTAAATATAGGTGGCCATGCCGCTTGTTGTGCTTACCTTGTAAATATCTGAGGCCGTGGACGTTCTTTTCTTTTGAAGCAAGCAGACGAAACAACAAGCAGACGAAAATGTAACCAGAAGACTCAATTTTCTTGACCCTGCCTGATGAATATTGTTGAAATACAATCGAAAATTTGCAAGATACTGACAGTATCCTGTTTTTTAAAGTGAGCGTAATGAGTAATTTCCAAGATCGAAGTGACTCATCGAACTGTCTTCAGCCTTCCTCTCATTAACTACCACCTTTCTCCCACTAACGAACTGTGCGACACTTCCCGAATTGCTAATGCAGAAACCAAGAATTAAAAACCAAGAATTAAAACTCTTAACTTCCGAGACGATTTGCTTCGGTGATGGAAAGTTCTTCCCATTGAGATAGCCTTTGAGCATTGAAATCAGCTGAGACCTACTCTTGTTGGGAACCCAGCTCGCAACCCTTGGGAACCCGTCATGTTGTGCCCGCCACCATCAGATTGATGAGACGAACTGTAAATACAAAAAATTTCAGGTAGAGGATATTTCCGTGCCGGCAACTAGAATGCCGAATTTTTCCGGGGTAAAAATTGGTTTCTATTGCCCTATTGAAAATATACACTACCTGTACCCACCCATCCTACTCTCTTGAGTCACCACCTTGACATAGGGAGAGGAAAAGAGGTGGCTGGCTAACACCGTAATACCATTTAAGATGGGTTACGAAGCTGGGTGGATCTAAAGGGTTTTAATCCTCCAGGATAAACAACATTGCAGGAACTGAATGAAAAAAAAATTACAGGTAGTGTATATTTCCGGTGAGACAATAGACACCAATTTTGACCTCGGAAAAAATGGGCTTTTTTATATAAACAACAGAATAAAAGGTTTTGTGTGGTAGGGTCCTTACTTTATCGATATTTATGGTGGCTTTATAATTTATTTCAGTCTCACGTTGTATGCGTGGTCTACTCTGTTGATGATGTTGAAACCATTGATAGGGTAAGTATTACAGAATTGTCTGAGAAAAATGCACAGCAGAAATGCGATAAAAAAAACTTGCGTAGTAATTAGGAAAATATCATTAGTAATTTCTTAACGAATAATTTATTTATTAAACATATCATTAATAAAAAACAACCTGTCGATTGAACAGTGCGTGTCCGACTTCAAATGATTGACAATGCCATCCTTCTTAGAAAACATTACGCACACCATCAATGTATGAACATTATAATTTCAAGTTTTTAGTATAGACTTCATGCATTTTTTTGCGGTCATTGTTGGTTGTTGCTGAGTAGTGTTCTTAAGATGTGTGCGAAATCTCCTTTTTTCGTAAACAACAAACAACATTTTGGTGTGAAGGATCGCCGGTGGGAGCAGTTCCACTGGGGATGGAGAGGGGTCTGGAGCGGGAGGTGAGAGGGGAGGGGAGTTGGGGTGTTCCAATTGAGATGAAAGAATAGGTTTGACCTTGAACATGGTGGCGTACTTGTGCATGTGTGCGGAGTTAGGGGAGTATTTTGGGGAGGATTGATTGGTGGCAAGATCAAATATCCTGCTGGTGCTGGGATGAGTCATTAGGATCGGGCGATTGGATTGGATGACTAATTTCAGGTGAGTGTCTTTTTAAGTTTCTTTTGCAACATCTTTTTCAGGTTAGGAGGATTCTTCGTGTAGCATTGAATGTTGGGTTTGGCGAGTGCCTTTTGTACCTTCTCGCTAGCTCCTGCGATCTCAGGAACTACTTCAACTGGTCAGTCGGGTGAGGATTTTGGTTTTCCTAATTCGGGTTTCCATTTCTTGCTTCTTTTAATAGCCTCATTGATGAGCTTAGCAAGAACCCAGGTTTAAGGTATTTCTCTTTTTTTCGCTGGTAGTGAGACTCCGCTGACAGTGGGTCGAAGGCCCTGTGATGTATACACAACATTTCCCCGAAGAGTACGGCTCGGAGTGTCTTTTGGGACGTCCATTGTAGTTGATTCCTCGGTCACTGGCTGGGCTTCTTAAAGGGGTCGTAGTGGAGGTTGCCAGCGGTGGTTCGGCCAAGAACGGTAGCTCGCCTTCAACTTTTTCACAAGTGAACGAGAGATCTTCATTCCAGGAATTGAGGGTACGGTTTACGGCTTCTAGCAACACTGGTTTGGAGGCTGTGAATACATCGTCTATGTACCTCTTCCAGATTTTGAGAGTAGGGTGCTGGGAAACCACATGCTTGTCCAGAAATTGTAAAACAATCTTTACGAGTTTTGGAGAGCAAGGGTACCCCAAGGGGGTACCTCTTGCTTCCCAATTGTTCTGGGCCAGGAAAGTGACTTAGATGTTCGCCTGTAGCATCTTGAATACCCTTCTGTCTAGAGCATAGGCCTTATTGTCAATCCTCTGTCTTTTTGCTGCTTTATCATATTTGCGGAGGGTCAGGTGGTGTGAGACGTTGGGGAAGAAAGAAATGACGTCAAATGATGGCAAGTATTTCTCCTTCCTCAAGCTCAACGGTTCGGATAATGCTGATGAGACTTTGGAAATTGGTGACAGTGCATTTTCCCCAGTTATATTTATATGGTCTATCTAGGAACCAGTCCGCCTTCTGCGCTGGGCCTCCCTTGGTTGAGATTATGATTCGGAGCAGAAAGTCCTCCTTGTGAACTTTGACTTGTCCAAAGACATGAGGGTTAGGATCATCTTCTTTGGGTTCCAGCTTATTTGCTAGTTATTGTGAGAGAAGTTTATCGCGCACCAGTCGAGTGAGGTAGTTGGAAACACATGAGTGCAAGGTCTTACCTAGTCTGTAGTTCAAGACGAATACAGAGCTTTATTTTCTAGTTGGGTTTTTATTTAATCAACGTAATCGGCTGTGTTCATTACTACGGTTACATTGAGTTTGTCTCTCCTTGTGATGATGATCGACGTGTCTATTTTGAGAACCTTGACAGCTTGGAATGTCAACTGGGGTAGGTTGGGACATGTTCGGCTACTGTCAAATCGATTAACTCTGTGGTGGTGTAACGCATGGGTAACTTCGGGGTTGGACTGGTAATGGTTCATAATGAGCTAAACTCCCACCCTGAGATTGGCTAGAGGAGTAGGGTGTCTGTCGATGCCTTGGGGAACAAATTTTAAGTCAAGTGTGTGGACCTCAACTTCCATCTTGGTTAATTCTGTATGGGCCAGATTGAGCACATATGGGTGGGGGTTGTAACGGCGGACGCTACGACGGCTGAGGTGCTTGTAACGCCCCCGGTTTCCTGGTTTGACACGGAGATTCAGCTTAAGGTGTTGCGGTGATTATTGCGACTTTTACAGCATAAGCACAGCATGGGCTACAGTACCAGCATGGGGGATGGAGCGCAGGGTCCTAAATTAAAGGGGCCTAACCTTAATACTGCTGGTATTTCACTGCCACCAGCGAGGGAAATTTAACCGTTTATCAAGAGCTAAATTAAAAATGGTTTACATATTTATTTACACTAAAACAGTTTATCAACTAGCAAACGAACTGAAGTTAAAAAAACTCTTGGCTTTTATTATAACAGGGAATGAAAATTACACTTTACATTTGGTTTGCACGAGCAGCTTTTGAAATAAAGTATTTAAAAGCACTAAGTTTGAATTTACAACATGTAATTCGTTTTCACAAGTTTACAAGTTTTGACTAAAACAAACGTTTGTGTTTCAGAATAAAACAATCAATTAATTTTTCGAATAGAAAAAGCAATACTGAACGCTCAGCAGAGACGTCCGCAAGACTGAACAGCCCAGGCTGGTTACCGTCTATCAAACAGTATGTTTCAAACACGCATGAAAGATCAACCGTTTCACAGTTTTGTTTCTAAGTGATAAAACAGAGCCTTAAACCTCCCAGAGTTGCTGTTTCTAAGTCAACTCCTCAAATTATAAAAACCTCGGCTACTTATAAAGTCTGTCTGGAGTGAATAACCAATGAATCCCACACAAAGATCAAACCGTCAGTTATTTGAATTAATGTTTAAAACAAATAAGAAAGATTTTGGTTTTTAGTAAGAGAACCACTCTGACGTTATGGGGTTAGAAACCTAAGATGCCGCTACAGGCGTCACCACCATAATATTCCCTAAGCTAGAGAGTTTAAAGTTAAGTTTTAAACTATAAATTTAGACTGGGGGGTCCTAAATTAAATTTTCAAAGGCTAACTACAAACATACGAACCACTGTCATTTTGCCCGGCATGGCATCCCACGGACATGGCGTCGCCACTCCCGACTGGCGTGACCCTTCTCTAGCTTGAGATATGTGAGCTGTGCTAACGAGGGATACTGGGGCTGGGGTTTTATACACATTACCGGAAGTTGGCGCGGACGACGAGGATAACTACGGGGGTCTGATTGGTTGAGGGCCTAGAGAACAATGGAAAGTGGGAGGAGAAGTCGGATGAACAAAGGAACTGAGTGCAGAGCCGTTTGAAGGAGTAAAGACATGTAAAGACGGGCCTGTTTTGAGTTTTACTCAATTGAACTTTGTGAAATAGGCCTTTACTTTGAATGTTGACTATGGAATGAATATTTACATGTTTGCAACGTGAATAGGCTCTTGTTAAAGCTTGATACTTGGCTTTGGGTAATGCAGAAAGCATTACTATTACATTAAACAAGCTTTAACTGTAAACTGCAGTGTTATACACCACAACTAGTTTTGGCTGGGGAGGGGGGGAGGGGTAAAAAAGGGGGATTCGAAGTTTTTGCACAGTTTGACTTACGGAATTGCTTGGAAACAGATCTTTTTAAGAATTCTTTTTGTTTTAATAGTATATCAAGCTAGCAGTAGCATTTGGTTGGGTCCAGTCGGGCAGAGAGGAGTACTAAAACAAACATATATACACTAAAAATTCGTGTCCGGTAGAATGCCGATGTCTAATTACTTGGACTAATGGCAGCGTTTCTGGGGGCAAAAGATTATTATAAAAGGCTAAATAAATGAATAAATAGTCTAGCTTAGTTGCATGCTAAAACGCATGAAGTTAATTTGGAGGTTTATCCTTATAGTTAAAGGACAATGTTTGATCTAAGTGGAAATTTTTCATAGCAGTTGCGATCGTTCAAACACAAAAAATATCACACTTCAAATTGTTGTCTGTAAAATCCTCGAGGTTCAGTACCTTCGCTGTAGCGGCGCTTACAGGGTCTTGAGGTGCCTACTGTCTATAGCACCGACAATCTGGCGTACATGTGGTTAACGTAGAATAAATCATAAGTGGCGGTTCTTACTTTGTTGTGAAAACAGCATAGCGTGTCTACTGCACGGTTAGAAGAGCGTCAACGTCCTAACTAAACTTTTATGACCTATCTATCACGGTTCACTGCCACTACGATGGGTAGTTAATTTAATTGCCTACTTCGGAGTTAGAATAAAAATTGATTTGTAATTAAAATAACCCTTGCAAATTAAATCGGACTCGAAGTCAAAATTTGTTGTTCAAAACAACTTTCTTTTCTGTTTTAATAAAACATGACAAGATTTATACACACGAAGTAACTAGTTGGTTACAGAATGAAAAACGGGGGCTTTACAATTAAAAGCACAGGATTTACAATTAAATCGGCAAAATGAACAATTCAAGTTCACAACAAAATTTGGACTAGAAAAAATCGGAGTGAGTTATCGCAACTCTCTAAGTTACAAACATGACCCTTGCAGATTGTAAAATAGTCTTAGAAAGCTCTAGCAACTCTTGCACTAAAGTCAATCAATCAATCACACTGAATCAAGATTAGTGTTACAAGGAAAACTACCTTTTTGAAAACTCCTGCTTCAACAATAACACATGCTAGATCTCGGTGATCTTAGATTATTTAATGGACACTGAGTCCATAAACAAAGAAAAAAAGCCGGATTTTAGGAAGGGGACCTTAAACCCTTAAATCATGGGTGCCCTAAACCAAAATGCCGATTGCGTTTGGCTACCCACAAATTTCCTCAAAGACTAGAAGTTAAGTTTATATTTTAAGACTAAAAATTTAGGAATTCTGTTCCAAAAATTAAATTCTATTAAATCAAACTAGTTACCCTTTGAACCAATACCTTGCCCGGCATGGCAACCTTCGGACTGGACATCTCCGCTCCGACCGCCGTAGTGACCTCTAGCCTTTGAGTCCTTGAGCTATGCTAACGAAATTCTCTGGGGCTGGGGTTATATACGCATTACCGGAAGTTGGCGCGGACGCCGAGGATAGCTGCGGAGGGGGGGGGGGGGTGCGGGGAAGACGAGTCGGACATCTGGGGAGGAGGAGAGACTGACCCAAATCGGCCGAGCTGCCACTACCGGAAGTTGGTGTGGCAGCGCGGACTGTAACGGCGGACGTTACGACGGCTTAGGTGCTTGTAACGCCCCCGGTTTCCCTGGTGTACGTGGAGTTTCAGCTTGAGGTTTCTACGGTGTTTACGACGACATTTTTCGTTATACAACACAGCATGGGCACTGTCCCAGCATGGGGTTTGGAGCGCCGGTCCTAATTAAAGGGGCCTAACCTTAAACTGTCGGTATCGCTGCCACCAATGGTGGATTTAACTGTTTAACTAGCTAAAATCTAAAAATGGGCTACATATTTAATTTTACACTAAAATACAATTAATCAAGTCTAGCAAACGACTTAAGCTTAAAACTCCTGGTTTTATTTTTGCGACAGAGAATGAAAGTACACTTTACATTATAGTTTGCTTCTAAAAGCTTTTGAATACCAATTATTTAAATAGGCAACAAGTTTACAGTTACATAAAGTAGCAAGTGTGAATATACACTTAGTATTTCATAAATTCAGACAAACACACTTGGTTTGAATAAAGTTTTAAATTTTCACATTAGAAAAAGTAAATCATGAGTGCTCCCGGAGACACCCGCAAGACTAAACAGCCGCAACTGATAGTAGTCTATCTGACAGTATGTTTCAACCTGATCAACCGTCCAGTTATGTTTCTAAGTTTTCCAAGCACAAAAAGATCAACCTCCCTTAGTTCCCTCGAGAACTGTTCTAAGTAATAAAAAGCCCGGCAATTTTACACTTAGGCATCAGTTTGTTTCAATTTGCCTTCCACAACGATCAAGCCGTCATTTAGTTTAAATTAAAAATCCATTTAAAGTAAACTGGAAAAATTTGGTTTTTAGAAAGAGAACCACTCTGACGTTATGGGGAGATTAAACCTAAGATGCCGCTACAGGCGTCTCCACCATAATATTCTCTAGCTAGAGAGTTAAGTTAAGTTTTAAACTAAAATTTAGAATATGGGGGTCCTAAACTGAACTTTCAAAAGCTAAACTATAACATACGAACCACCACCATCGTGCCCGGCATGGCATTCTCCGGACATGGCGTCTCCACTCCCGACTGGCGTGACCGGTCTCTAGCTTGAGATCTGTGAGCTGTGCTGACTGAGCTGTAGAGGGAGGGCAACTGGGGCTTTTTATGCTGGAGCAGCGGATTTTCTGGACCTTAGCGCGGACGCCGAGGAGAGCTGCGGGGGTCTGATTGGCTGAGGGCCTCGAGAACAATGGAAAGTGGGAGGAGAAGTCGGTTGAACAAAGGGACTGGGTGCAGAGCCGTTTGAAGGAGTAGGAACATGTAAAACGGAAAAAGATAGGCCTGTTTTGAGTTTCACTCAATTGAACTTTCGGAAATGGCCTTTACTTTGTATTATTGGCTACGGATTGAATATTTACATGATTGCAACGTGATTAGGCTCTTGTTAAAGCTTATTACTTGGCTTTGGGTAATGTCTAGAACATTACTATTAAATTAAACAAGCTTTAACGGTAAACTGCAGTGTTAAACACCACAACTAGTTTTGGCTGGGGAGGGGGGCAAAATTGGGTAATTCGAAGTTTCTGCACAGTTTGACTTTCGGATTTGGTTTGAACAGATCTTTTTAAGAATTCTTTTAGTGTTTAATAGTAGAACAAGCTATTTGTAGGTTTCGGTGGGTCACAGTCAGGTCCAGAGGAGAACTAAAATAAACATATATACACTGAAAAATTCGTGTCCGGTAGAATGCCAGGTCGTAATGCGTTTATACGTTTGGAAATATGGTAGCGTTTCTGGGGGTAAAAGAATATAAATAAAGTATAAATGTGGTTAAATAAATTAGCTTAGTTGAATGCTATAACGCATTAAGTTACAGAGAACATTTAACGTTTAAAAGTTTAAAGTTAAAATTCGATCGTTGTGGAAATTTTCCATATGGATTGCGGCCGACAAACACAATAAAAAATATCACACTGCAAATTGGTAGTCTGTATAAAACCTCATACAATACACTAAGCTAATATGTTCGGGCTTTTTGCCCTAAAAGAAAAGGATAAACTGAAGATACAAAAATACAGAGTTTTATAATGGCGGCCATGATGAAAGTCCGATGTAGTCGGTTTTGGTCAATCTTCAAATGTAGTTTCAATGGTCTTCAAGGAAGAAAGTCCGGATTTGGGCTTCCCCAAGAGTCTTGTATTTTGACAGGCTATTAAACGTTGAAGAGTTTGTGGAACTCGGACTATTATTGCAAAAACGGCCAGATATGCCTCGGCGAGGCATTTGGTGCCTCAAGAAAAAAAAATTTCATTTTTGAAAAACAGGCGTTTTTCGGTGGCGCTCGTTTACAGGACGACCGGGGTAGCTTTGCACTATGAATGGTGGGGAGAAAAAATACTGAGTTCGGATTGGAAGGAGCTTGGATGGCAAAGGGAATTGCCGACAATGGGTGTTTTTAGAGGCCTTGGCTTGAGTAGTGCATTGAGTTAAACTCATAACAGCGTGAGAATAGGCCTATACATTTTTTTATAAAAACTACAATGTTATGCATTGCAACTATTGAAGGAAGGGGGGGGGGGGACGAAGTTTGATGCTCAAAGTTAAAATAAACTGTTATTAATTGAAGGCAAAGGCTTTACTGTGCATTCGGAATTGAGATCACTATGGTCGGAGCCCTGAAATAAAATACAAGATACACACTAAAAATGTACGGTAAAATAATCGTAGTTGTGTTGCCATTTTGAACAACGTAGGGTTCATGAGAAAAAGTTCGTTAAATAACGCTTTTATAAAAGCCTAGGTAAAAGATTAAATAAACCAGCTTGTGCTTTGAAATGCTATAACGCACAAAAGTTAAATGTATTTTTGCAGCCGCAGATAATAACGCTAGTGTAGTCAGTTTTCATAGTTGCTAAAATCGTCACCTTAGTAAAATAAAAACATTGAAGTCGTAATAACCATGTAAACTAGCACAGCACTAAGCTAGTCGGCTTTATGCCTAGAAATAAATTCGATAAATACAAATAAATATTTACATGTTTGTAGAAAATGGCGACGGAGATTGCGTGCGTCGGCGCTCAGTTTGAGCACTTCTTCAAATTGAGTTGTAGCCCAAAGTATGGCGAAATTTTGAGTTCTGTTTTCGTGGGATGACAGAAAAAGTTCGGGTTTATTAAGAGCTGCAAACAGGAGTCGATGAAGTCCATTTTCACAGGTATTTTTAAACTATGGATGTGGAAAAAAGGCCTAGCGCTTTTTGGCGCTAGGTAAAAAAAAAAGGTGTCCCCGAGTTGTTGATGGTTGGTGTCGGGTCTCCTAACCAATCGACAGGATTTTTAGGCCTCATGCCTTTACATCGCAGAGGAAGCTCCTACTAAAATGCAATAAGCTAGTGTTTGGGGCTTTATGCCCGAAAATAGAAGGTATAAAATCATATGCAAAAATACAGGTTTCAACAATGTCGGCCATGATGAAGGAGCGCTGCTGGTGGTTTTGGTCGATCTTCAAATGTAGACTTCAGAGTCTTTCAGATGGAAAGTCCGGATTTGGGTTTCCCCAAGAGGCTTGTATTTGGGCAGGCTATGTATGTTGAAAATCTGGATCGATTTGATCCATTATTAACAAAACGGCGAGATTTGCCTAGGCGAGGCATTTGGGTGCAAAGAAAAAAAATTTCAAATTTTCGAAAAACGGGCGTTTTTCGGTGGCGCTCGTTTACAGGGTAGACAGAAGGGGAGGGGGAGGAGGAGCAGCGGGTGGGGGGGGGGGGGCGGCTGGTCTGGTTCCTGCCGTCAACGGTATCCATCGGTGGACCAAGGGATGGGGGAGGAGGAGGGAAAGGGTTGGAGCAGGGTGTTGGGGAGGAGAAACTAGGTAGAAGGGGGGATGACACTTCTGGGCTTGGTGTCAGATCAACAGTAAGAAGTGCAACCATTTCCAACTCGGTTGGGAGAGGCGTAGGTGGGGAAGG
>JAHWFP010178789.1:0-50521 GCA_023313725.1 Lithobius niger | reverse complement strand
TCCGGAAGATAGTTGGATCGCTGTGCCGAATGAAAACGTTGAATCGATGTCATTACTCAGTTTCTATGTCTGAGAAACAATGGCAACATAATGGGAACGAGTTCTTCCTCAACAAATGGGATGGATGGAGAAACCGTGCCACGGCATTGGTCCGCATGTTGCATCCAATCAGAACCGTCGGAAGTACGAACCCTGTATTTCAGGTAACCCAGCTCATCAATTGTGCATGCAGAAATGTACGGATGATGTTTCAAGTCAAAATCGTGGCACCAAATCTGCTCTCCACGAAACACGAAACATTGCTGCTTTGTGCATAATTGATGGTTTTACTGGAAAACGCTCTTTTATGAGACACGTGAACAATCAGGAAGTAGCAAGTCCAGTTTGCAACGAATTTACCGCTCAAGAAATAATTTAGCGGAGTGTCGCTAATAATGTCCCCAAGCATAGCATGAAGGTAATTCTGTAGCATTACTTCTGGTCAATAGCCACTGGCTCTCTTGTAGGGTACGTTTAAAATTACGAAAAATAATTTCAGCTTGACCATTGTATGGGGGAAAATATGGGGCGAATTTAATGTGACGATTCCACAATCTCACAATTAATCTTCAAATTCTTGGGAAGCAAATTATGGCCATTGTTAACTCTATAAAGTTTTACATTTACTCTTGATATTGAATACATCGGTAGTTATTGAAAACACTCAATAATAATTGTCATTTACTCAACTAACTCCAAAACACCTGGTCCGAACCAGTTTAATACCCAGTGACTACCCAGTCTGCGAAGTCACATAAATTTCAAAGACTTCAAAGTAATGCAAATTTAGTAACAACTAGATTACTGCACTTAAAGGAATACTAAGCCCTCACTTTTCCAATTTTTTTTTATATTAGATAAAAAGACCCTAAACCCTTCTATGACATATAAAATTTCACTTGCCTCGGTAATAACGTCGAAATAAATAAAAACCACTGCAACTTTTAAGACACCTAACCCGCCGAGAAACGCGGCGTGAGCTTGCGTCATGGAGAGGCTGTGACGTCATCTTTCTTAAACCCAGTTGGGGTGAGGTCATACCTTTCACTTGTGCTGCAACAAGCTACGATAGGCCCCTGGCAATACTGTGTTGTTCTGATGCCTGTGCAGGTGAAGTAGACAGCCCGGAATGCGGGAAGAAATACGATATCACTCCGAGCGATTAAAACGGGATTTTTTCCAACGATTTGGAGTTAAGCATGCGTCGTCTGCTTAAAGTTGGCGTTTTGAAATATCGAACGTATTAGGCACTAAAACCACTTGACGTCGGATGTCTCTTAAAAGTAATTCCAGTACCTAAACTATCGAAAACAAATTCGTAGTTGGTGGGTGTAGTATTCCTTTAACTTGTAGTGTTTTTATTAATTTAACAAACCAATAATGATTTATGCAACATAATATTAGTACTAAATGTTATTAGCATAATAATTCCGTTCACCACAAAATAATTGCTATACATCAAATTATAGACAAAGATTACGGTATAACAGACAAGAAAGATCTTACTGCAGAATAGCTAATCAAAACTTTTTTTTTTTTTAATTTTGACGAGCCTTACATCAGCCGAAGCAATTAATGCTTGTATGGCTGAACCGGCTCAATTTTGAACATTTCCAGATTATTTTGGGAGAAGAAGAAATCTGGTAAAGGGAGGTGCCAGCCCGGGGATTCGACCCGGGAAACCTCCGATCATCGTCGGGGCCGAAAGATTGTCCAGCTATAATGCTATAATGCTAAACAATAATAGCTTGCAGCGAATAATGATAGCTTGTTTAAAGTGAATAATAATAACAGAGTCGTTCCTAAGTCAGATGATTCAACATTATAATCCACCTGTTGATCGTTTACCTACTCCTGCTTCAGTGACATAACCAATCTTCCGGAGTCGTGCAGCACAGGCAGCATCGGCTGTCAATTTGCCGAATCCACAGTTTCCTCTAATCCCGGTAGAGAAACCTTCAGTCCGATGAGAGCCAAGGACTTATTACGAAGACGGAAAAGGAGTGGAGCCGTTTTTGTCAGATAAGATAGCTTCGATAGGACCCCCTGTTTTCGAAAAGCAAACTTTCTCCCCAGTTGAGGCTAGTGGAGAGTCCACTAAACTTTCCAGTGCTTTTACTAGGGAACGACTAGCACGAAGTTCTGAAGGAGCTATAGAGAAGCCATCACGACTAAACCTGTAAAATAACCTATATTTAAGATTTTTACCATTTGTGGTCAATTATTATTTTGCGTATTGTTTCCTTTTCAGGTCTTCGTGGCTGACCAAGGGCTATTCAAGTTCCGAAGAGAGAAGTTTGTTCAGAAAACCATTAGCTCGAAATTACGTTTTGCTTTGTTCCTTATGTACTGTACATTTCTATGTGTCATTTCAGGTAACGTTAGTTTAATAGACTATCAAATTACATACATACATTTATTAGTCCTTACTAAATTGAAAATTTATTAGGTAGGTTAATTAATAAGTTGTTGTTAACTTCCAATTTCTTTGGAGGGATGCCTCAGTACACCTTGTATAATACGTAACAACCTTATTGTAGCTGCACTCCACATAATGCAAGCGTCCTAGATGTTCACTCTGTGAATAAAAATTGCCAGGCAATATTACAGGTGCTAAAATCGTTACCAAACTTGCCTATGCCGTCTTCACTTAATTGTCCCTTTTGGAGCAGTAGTATTGAAGTTCACATATGCTATAATCACTACGACCAAGTGACTTCATTATAGAATCAACTGTGTATGATCCGACCAGAATTGCGTAGTTTGCACTTCGATTGCGCAACACATGGTTTTTCACGGCCAGGACGAATGACGAACATGACCAGCACATTTCTCGGAACCTAGCAATGATCGTCGGGTAAACTCTAGCTATTTTCAGACAATTGTTGGTAAGAGAAATAATCATCAACACATGTTTTTTTTTTACTGGGATCAATGAAGTGGTTCTCATATACTCCGTTTGAGCACATGTTTCACTCGCACATATGCTCATTAAATGGAAAGGCGCTGGGAATGGGGTGAACACATCTGAAGTTAAGTGGATTAAATGAATCCGGATCCGAATCTTCACTTCACTTCACTTCACTGGGCGCTCGGAACGCAAATGTTGATCGAATTCCGAATTAATAACATTCCATCACCAGGTGGCTGTCGCTTTTCGTTTGTTTACTCAAATACACCTCACGTAAACAAAGGAAGTGAGCATTAATTTTAAAGGGGAACTTACATGCTTGCTAGCGCCTATTATTTAAAAATTTAAAAAAAAAGATTGCGTTCCGAGAGCCCAGTTTATGCAACGTTTTCAATTATCACAGTTTGATTACTAGTTTTTAAACTCTGACAGTATGTTTGTTAGTAAGGCCGAGGTAGATAAGTAGGCAATGCCACTTTTCCGAAAACTTGGGGTAAAATAATACCTGCGTCCAATAATGGCACCAGACGGCATATTGTGTCAGTCTCTCCTAGAAGGAGAAGCTTGAAATAAAAAATAAAGGCATTGTTAGGCTTATTTAACAATGGTAATCAACAATACCTGAGGGAATAGATGAAATACAAGTACGTAGACAACATCTGAAGTTGAAGAACTTAGTCTGTGTTGTGTTCGATTCAAACCGAATTTATAGTTCGTCCAAGAAAAGTATGAACCACAGTAGAAGATTCAGTCGAGTGGCTCGACGAAACAACGAAATGATGAAATGACGTCACAGCCCCGACCAATGCTGAACACTCTCTCATACTCTCACACGCAAACGTAGGCACGCATTGTTTCGTTCTTTCACTGACGTCACAGCCCCGACCAATGCTGAACACTCTCTCATACTCTCACACGCAAACGTAGGCACGCATTGTTTCGTTCTTTCACTGACGCTAACTAACTAACTAGTTATAAAATGTTTTAGTCTTAAAGAACAAAACGCGTACGCATATAAAATGTGGATGTACGCCTTAAAAAACTTAATAAGATAGAGTAACAGCCAGTTTCGTGCACAAATAAAACCACACTACGTTTCGGGAGGACAACCTCCCGTCTTCAGGTAAAAATAAACACTAAAACATTTTTAAAATTCATGCCAGTATCTGCCGAGTCACCATAGAAAACTTCACGCTCTAAAAGAACAGATACAAGAAAAAGACATGTAAGCCATCAGGATCGCACTTACACGTGTAAAAGAAGCTCCAGCAACCAAAAAACAAGCTGCAGCTTCTTTTACATTTATTAGTGTGACGCTAATGGCTTTACAAGTCTTTTTCTTGTACGTGTTCCTTTGAAGCATTAAGTTTTTTATTTAAGGCTTACTCCGAACTTCATATGGTTAAGCTTTTTTTAATATTAATTATATCTGTTATTTTTTTCAGGTAAATTAAATAGCTAAAATGTTGATATGAAATAATCGTGATATAAGATAACGTGAGATGAACCCTTTTTGAGTTAACTAAGTCACATCAAAATAGCGTTCAAAAGGCCCTGATTCTTGTTATTACGTCATTTTAAGCTATACAAATTTGAAATCGGTTCATGGGCTCGATCTCGAGAAAAAAGCAAAATTTCCCCAACAAGAAGAAAAACAACAAGATTATTATAGTCACGTTAATAACGTTCAAAAGGCCCTAGGCCTATTACATAAGTTATAAGCTGTAAAAGTTTAAAATCGTTTCATTGTTTCGCTTCGGCTAGGGCAAAAGCGATTGTAGTCATTAAAATTTGTTTGCAGTGAAATAATTATGACACGACCCCAAATAGCGAATTTCGTTGGTCTATCTCAAATCTGGGAAAAACTATAGGGTTTCATAGTTTTACATTTAACATGGAAGTTCATGCTGAGGCTTACACTAGGACTACTATGATCGCAATCCTTCATTATCCTAGCCAAGTGATAACAACGTATGCTCGACCATTCGGTAACAGATTTACGTAAAATGTAACCACCCAAAACCAAAACTGGTGTAAAAAGCCGCCAAGTTTCCAAAAAGGATCGGCCTTTGAAGGTAGTGATATCATTCAACCAGGGAATGACCGAAAAGGTTAATCCTATTAAGCAAGTTAATCGCACCGACTAATAGTTAGAAAGTTAAATGAAAACTAGAAGATTGCTATACTCGCGGTAAAAAATGATGTCACAAACGTGGATACCCCCACCCTCCGTTTTCGTTACTGATGAAGATGGAAACAATTTGGGAAAATTCGATGATATTTTCGTGAAATTCGTGAAATTAGTCCGAATTTGTCAGAAATTTCTAATGGACTTTTTTTCCCATTTATCCCGTCGCTTTTCATAGTTATTCCAGTATATGTGCGATGTCACAAATTTACTAACCCTGCCCCCATATCTAAAATTGAGACATCCCGTGAATACCCCCTGTAGTCCTCGGCGTGACGTTTATTGTGGACAGTCCCATAGCGTCTCAAGTCATGGAGGGCTAAAAAAATCACTTGTAGTACTGGTGACTCCTTCAGTGCGACCTGTGAACGATAATGTCACCCTCTATGTGTCAACATATCCTACGGACCATAACTGATTCAAATGATCTATAGCCACTCATGACACCGGGCATTCAGTATTCAGCAGATTCACTACTCGGTTGAGTATTTGTGGGGGGGGGGGGTGAGAGCAGTGGTCCGGGTTGCCACTGCGCTACACATTACATATATGTTAAACAAACAACTCAAATCTAGATCTTATCTTGCGCATTTGGCGTTAGCAAGTTGAGTATTTGTTGTATACTCGAAGTAATATCATCCGCCACGTGCTGCAACGATATAGGTGGCCCCAAAACTAAAGAAAAGAAAAAAAGAAAAAAGCTAAAACGCGGTTGATCTTAAAGGAATATCAAAACAAGTGAGCAATGCAGGCTACAAGTAGCCTTTTTATTCTAAACTTGCAGGATCTAGGGTAAAGCGTTTTGATGGAGGAATACAACACAACCTTTTAACGTCTTGCTTTTGATTGGTTAAGAGAATCTTAGAAGACTTTTCGGTGAACATGTTTTAATTAAGAAAATTCATCATCATCCACGCAAAGACGAGCTCGCATCTGCAAAGCCTGAATTTATATTTAGCCTGGCTGTGTTTATTGGCATTATACCCTCACCACTTCAACCTCTTTCTCTCCTTGAGTGACCTTGAGTTTACCTACTAAAAAATATTTTCCTCAAGTACTTCCAAGACGCAGAACAACTTCAAGATCTTAAGTGTTGCTTGGAGACCTTTTCATCTCAGCGGTTAAGCATATCGATTGATCGAGAAAGCCTTAGGCACAGAAAACCACAGCCAGGCCAGCCTTTACTGCCATCCCTAAATGTGTTCCCAACATTTCGTAACCGCCGTGTTATAACAAATGTGTAACTTTTTTCCTAACTCGTTTAAAATGTCAACTTTTAAACTAATCTTTCTTCAGTTATAAAACCCCCACCAAGACAAAATAGTGTCATTGGTTTATATCACGCGTTTCGAAAGTTGACTACTGCAAGTAGAAGTCGCGTACACTCTGAAGACGATGTGCACTGCAAAGTAGTCAACTTTTGACTGACATCAATGTGTACCTGCTCAGCCTCCACACGAGTTGTGTACTGGTAGTACAGTCTGTGCAGCGGCAGTAAACATTCTTGTCACAGCTTGTGTACTACCACTCCACAGATTGTGTACTCCCTGTACACAGTTCGTGTGGAGGCTGAGCGGGTACACATTGATGTGTACTGTCAGTACACATCATCTTCAGAGAGTACAGGGTGGTCCACAAAAAACTGACGACCCAACATTTTTTAAGTCCAACTTTTCTAGTTAGCACCCCTCAGAACCAGGATGGGACAGAAATCAAATGTAATGAAACGGAAGATTTCTGTCCTCTCCTGGTTCTGAGGGGTGCTAACTAGAAAGGTAGGACATCTTTGGTCGTCAGTTTTTTTGTGGACCACCATACTAAATCAAACTGCATCTACGGATTGTTCTCCGAAATGACTTCTGAAACAAGGACCCATGCACTCCTACGTGTAGTCACACTCATATCAAGTGCCGTATATGTCAAGAGAGAGATTACAACTATTTTAATAAGTTGAATCCTCTAACCAATTTCACTAGAAGCGGTAAGGTAGGGTCCGTAGGGTCGACGGCGTGTCCATGATAATACTACCATGTTCCATCTGCCGTTCTACGGTGCGACCCCATTCGACCACACGTGAAGGATTGGATATAAAGGGAAGGGAACGTCAACATATTAGTTATTTGTGCTCAAATCTGACAAACCTGGCCTCATTTAGATCTACGAAGCAATATACAGCTGAAAAGCTCTATACATATAAGCAGTAAAGAAACGTACCGAAGTGAGGGGTGGGGGGCGAATAGGGGTGACAGAACAAACCAAGCAGATGTGGCTAGAGGGCCACAGAAAATAACTACAGGAGATGTGGCTAAAGAGCCACAGGGGCGAGAAAAAATTAAACTGTGGAACGAGTGGTAGTAAATATTATGTGGGGTAACCTATGCTAAAAATACGCTGTACACCTTGTAGATAGGTGCGAAAAATATAACTCGTGCAGGCATTCGTTCAGATATGCGGCTGTTCCGCGTGCTACATTGTTCAACGTTCGCGAAGTGGGGAAGGAGACGGCTTCTACAAGCCAAGGCCGACTGTGGTAGATATCGCGTGTCTCGCCTCCTGGATCAACACCGTTTAACAAACTTGCCGTATAAAGTTGACTCATTTTAGATTTTCGTTGGCAAAATAAGATTCTCGCTATGTTGAATCGACCTTCCTGGAGCCGGGAGACTGAACCCACTGCTTCTCACCCACACAACCAGGGTAGCTTAGTAGGTAGTGACGCTTTTCTGATAACATTTTATAAATTAATACCTGCTTCCACGAACGGCACCAGAAGGCAGCACTTGTCTGGTTCTCGTAGAAGGCGAAACTTGAAATAAAATGTGGTGGCATCGTTGCCATGGTAATAGCGATAATACCTGCGGAAATTGAAGAAATACACGAGCGTGGGCAACATCCGAAGTTGAAGAATTTATTCTGTGTTCGATTCAAAATGTATAGTTCATTACGATAAACGTAAACCACGGAAAGAGCTTCAGCCTCTGAACGGCCGATGAACACGCTTCTCGGACGTTCTCGAAACACCAAACCATGCGTTATACTTAGCTCCACTCGTACGATAACCCGTTTGAAAATTGAATGTTGGATTTAAAAAATACACCTTGTTCAGCCAGTTCTGGTCTTTCTTAAAATTATTTTAATGTCCTACTCTGAATTATGATATATTTGAAACGATTAATTTTGTATTCTTATCGTGATAAATTTGTTTTTGTATCGCTAAATAGTTTTGATTCCCATGATTCTTTGTGCTTCCTGTTACTTGACTACAGCGCCCTCTGGCAGTAATCGCAGAAAGCAGATACTTCTTTCGTCCAAACGTCCAAGGGTTGGAATTTGGAATATGAAGCGACAGTTACAGCATACACACTCCCACGTCCGATTTAGAGACTCCCGAGTATTCCAAAGGATGAAAACTGTACTGTTTTGTGGTTAAATGGTGACTGGGAAATGCTTACCCATGAGTGTATACAGTGGAGTGAGTTTGGTTCTGCAGAATCCTTCTACAGACAAGTTAGGGGCCGTAATTTTAGTTCACAGATTGCGATAGGAGGGCGCCAGCAGTTCTACACGCGACATTGCCTAAGGCGCTACGGCACCGCACACAATATAACGTCAAGCAAGAGTGGTGGATTAACGGAAGAACAGTTTCGGGCAAGGAGGGTGGGGGGATTGAGGCTTAATGGCGCGTCGACAGCAAAGTCAAGGGGAAAGGCCGGATAAATAATTTCGGAAGTCACACATATAATGGAATAACTATCAAAAGCGACGGAATAAAGAGCAAAAAGGCATCAGAAATTACGATAAATTCGGACTAATTTTAAGAATTTAACGAAAAAAATCGACAAATTTTCCCAAGTTGTAACCCTCTTCATCAGTATAACAAAGGGGGAGGGGGTTCGACGCTTGTGACATCATTTTCTGGGGAGAGGGTTTGCAAAGGTTGTGACAAAATGTGGTGGCCAAAGGGAACCAAAAAATAGCAAAATTTGCGTGGCGTCACTTGCGTATGGCCTCCATTACTTTCCACACAAAAAAAGGGGAAGGCGCCAACCGGTAGGATTTAAACACACTACCGGACTGGCCCTAACGATTTCTGCGAGACTGTAACACATCCCAGTCTACACCCTCACGCGTGACCTAATAGCAAAGCCAATTAATGGTCGACCAGTAACTGAAAGGACCCTGACAACGTTCCTTCTAAGTTTAGATGTTCGGGGTAGTGTAAGAAACTATTTGATCCCTTTAGCAGATATGACCCTAATAACGTTAACTAGAATTTCTAGGCCAGATATAATGGCTGTTTCATAAAATAACCCCCCCCCCCTCACACCCATCCCCATGTTGCAAAGGGGAATTAGAATTTCCAGGTTAACAATGCTGGCTGTTGCAACCGGTGCATCAAACACCACCCGTGCGCTCAAGAGCATATTGTTTTTCCTGTCTGTGTATTTTTGCGCGTTTGAGTTAAGTAACCGAGTAAACAATTGAGTAACCGAGTTTCACTAATCCTTTAATTTTAATCTTCCAGCGATTTACGTTAGCGGTTTGTGTATCGTTTAAACAATTATTTTTGGCTAGCTAATAAACATTAATCATTAGGTGTATAATAGTTATATTGCACAGGAAAAAAAAGAGTATAATAATAATTTACGTCTTATATGAACTGATCCCGAAAGGCGAGGAAATAATATTTATTCATAGAAAAAAACTCATATTTATTGAAAACTATATAAATTCAATAATTCTATACATTTATTTTGATATTAAATTTATTTTCTTGTTCAGACTTTTTCGCTTTTAGTTGGATTGCTTACTTCTGTCGGCGTCGGACCTGAAGCCTTGTTTGTTTAGGTGGAAATAAACGGAATGAACTGCAAAGCTCGACCACGAAAACAAAGGCCTCCCATTGAGAGCAGGCAGAGCTAAAATCGCCACCATGTTGGAATTTCAGATGATGTTTTTGCTTTAGCTGCGAGAAAACAAAGGCGAGTCGTTGCGTAAACGCGCCCTAAGTCACCCTTGATAGAATCTGTAGCTATTAAGAAATTCTACTGACTTAATGAATACATTAAGGAAGGTGTCGAAAAGGAATATTCCAACACTCCATAGTGTAGCATTACTGAATTGGAACCCAGAAAAACGGAGAGTGAATCTCTTTCCAAACCCAGTCCGTCTTCGCCCGACTCTCGGGGAAGCCGTCGGGGTGTCCTACAACCGTCAACGGCAAGCAAAGCTCCCGGTTCCATACGAAGGATTTGCTCATTGATGGAGCTTGAGTCGATGGCTGTCAGTTGAGTCAGTTGCTGAATTCAGTGCCTAGCAAAACTTAACCGTCGACTGGTTGTTCGGGTCAGCTTTATGCATCCGGACACTCATTTGACATGCTTTAGGCCTGAGCCAACGCTTGTGCTCCAGTCCTGCGCCCTGCTACCTAAGAAAGCCGCTAGCGCCTTCAGGAAGTGCTAGGTAGGAACGGGGCCGTAGGCAGCAGCTCACAGGGCCACCGTTACAATGAATACCTTTCAACTCTCAATGGCTCATCAACCAGCTATTTATAATCATGTCGGAGGATTAAAGTCATTTATAAAGACTGACCGCTGTAAACTTTCAAGGAATAAAACCATTTTTTGAGTCAACCCTATTCAAACTCAAAATCCTTGTTGGGTGGAGGAAGGGATCAAATGATCGACTTAATGATAGAACACGTTCTCTTCGTCGTCCAGCAATCTCTTCTCGAAAGCTATATAAAAGAAAATGGAGAGACAAAAAAAAAACTACAGCCTTTATTTTCTTATTAGAAATTCCACGTGCATGCTCAGCCACCAACTTTGCTCTATTCATCCCCTACCATCACGGTTTTGAATAAAGGTCCGTTGCCCACAGCAACCAATGTCATCCTTTCTTTCGTCGAATAACGTATTTGTTGCTTAGCTCAGCTGCTTGGCCTGGCACTCATAATCCAGTGTCACCCATTCCGTGATGAAAGGTGCTATCGTTCCAAAAGCCTTCCAATTCCGCGCACGAATGTAATTAGTTGTTGGCAGCTGTGATCCATTTTGACAGCTTCTACCTGACAAATATGTAAGCTCCCAACAGTTTTCACGAATCAAACCAATTAAAAGTTGGAATAACGAGAAATTAAGCTTTGGTATCATGGACTTTTGTGGACGTGGTTAAATCCACTTAAATGCATTATGGAAGATACAAGATGCATCATTACTGCCGTGCAAGTAACATCGTCAGCAGCCAACGATTAAACCCACTTAAATTCATTATTACGGGAAATACGAGAAACCACAAAATTACTAACTACATTTCGAATAATCAATAATCAGAGACGAGGCAAACGAAGCCAGGCAACCATTAAAATTTGACATTGCGAGAATACAAGATACAATAATCTAAGAAATAAAAATAGCTGTAGTCAGTACTGAAAGCCAGGGACCATCCGTTTAACAGACGGGCACTCTACAAACTGTGCTAATAGGGCGAACTGCTACAGGTTCTTTTCTGTAATTAAATATCAGCATAAACTCATCCAGGAAAAAAGTGTTTCTTTTTTTTCTCTTATTGTCTTCGAGTTTAATATCATACAAAAACCCCATACGGGTAAGGGAACCCATCAAGTTTTCGCCATAGAAAGTAGTGATATCAGAGCCAAAATTGTGGTTTGAACCATGATGACTCGAGCTTAACTGACAACCACCGAGGTTTCAGTTAATATTGAGTGATCACGGTTGGAACGTAAAACTTAGTGGCAACCGTTTTGCCCGTGATATCACTTTCTATGGTTGTTTGTTACAATAGCCTAGTAACAGTTTCATCCTTTCCTGCCAGTACAAATAAGCATTAGTACAAAATAATCGATGCCAATAAAAAGGCTCAATAAGGGTTACAACAAAATATACCTGAACCATTGTGACGTTTCGGGGTTGATGATCTATCCCGTCATCAAGCAAACTTACTAAAAAACACATAAGAAAAGAAAATTGTAAAATGTCATAAGGTCCATTGTATTTATAGAGTCAGAACCTACGTATTACCGTACGCGTAACATGGAGACCCCTAGTCGTGTTCTTGTCGGGCATACACGACTTGCGGTCCGTCCTGGTTGACTGTATTCCAACAAACGCCCACATGTACTGACCATGTAAATATACAATGGACATAACTTTATACCGAAAGTGTGGGTTGTAGACAACTCAAGATTGTGGCGCAAAATAATGAAAGTGTTTCTTATTGTGTTTTTCGAAATTTTTAAACCATTTACTCTCCTGGTGAGAATGTGGAGTTGTTACTGGCATTTTTATGCTTCAATGTGAAAGGGCTAAAAAAAATATGTATATAAGTATATAATTCCTGGAGTATATTAAAGCTTCGTATTCCGACATGTTGCTGATGGTCTCACTGAGTCGCAAGAGAAGTTATCCGTTTATTGCCTTACCACCATCGATTCTACTTTTGTATGTTACGTTGAGGGTGGGGGGGGGGGGGACGGGACGTCAAGGCGCTTCGATAGTTCGGTCATTAGCGCCAAACTCAGTCACGGTGAGAAGATGAAAACGGCTGTAAACATCATCAAGGTAGTGACAGTCAACTAAGGGACGCCAGAATTGTACCGACACGGAGTTATGTTAGCTCCGGAATTTTCTTAAATATACTGACCTTTGTGTTGACCCGGAATTACGGTAACTCCGGATTCGTAATTTGCTTTAAAAGTGTGTGAAACAATCCGGAATTGTCGTAACACGGAATTACCATAAATAACATACCTGTCTCGCTCGCGCTGCCGTGCTCGCTGCGGCTATACATATAACATCAGAAACCGCAACCAAGAGTTAGTGTAACTCCGTGTTACCATAATTCCGGATTACGTCAAACACTTTTAAAGCAAATTAAAAACCGGAGTTACTGTTATTTCGGGTCCACAGAGGGGTCAGTACTTAAGAAAATTCCGGAGTTAACATAACTCCGTGTCGATACAAGTCCGCGCCCCCTCAACTAGTACTAAGTGGCCGGCGACACCAATGACCTTCCGAAGGGATATCCCCGCTAAAGGAAGCAATGTGTAAGGTTGTGTGACCAATACGTGAACGGACCAACACCCACCTTTTCTTAGCGACAACGGCCACGTGCCGAACGCCATGCCTAGGCAGTGGCTTTAATAGCCTGCTTCTATTGCCGTCTAGTCTGTCCCACGATGCTTGCCAAGCAGCATGCAATCTCAAACGTAGAGTTCGAATGGCCTCCGAGGGAACAAGACTCAGATTCCTGTCAACACGTGCCATGTCCTGTTGAGGATGCAGTGTTTTAGTGCGAAAGGGCTCAAATTCGTTCCTGCAGCATGCTAATAACGCTTCGTATTTTGACATTTAGTTGCTTGTCTCCCTGTGGGAAGTTTTCCATTTGTTGCCCTATAACCAGCTATATTCTACTTTTGCCTGTAAAGGCCGCTGTCTCCACTTTAGGGCACCAGAATATTAGAAAGGAAGACAGCCCTATTTTATGAACCTTATTATTCATAGAGTTCGAAGACAAGACACCAATGAGGTAAAAAAGTAAAAGGAGGGAAAAGATGGCACCATAAAACCTCCATGCCCCAGAAACACACACTTTATTAATAGACATGACGTCATATTCGGACTCAACTTAAAGTGTGCTGACTTTAGCTCTCCAGCCAGTAGTTAGGGGCCACCACGGTAGCAACATTGGTAGAGCACCCAGCTAGAAAACTGATGATCTTTTCTTTCTTTTGTCTTTTCTTTCTTTCTTGCATTAGTATTTATTACGTAAGTTTCTTTTTTTTTCTACGTTCAAAAAAGAAATAAGCACACGTGCACAAAAATCTATGGCGGCCATAAACTTCTCCAGGAACTCACGAACTTGGAAACACAAAAATAAATCAAAAGTAGAGATAGCGATCACGAAGTCAGGAACGATTATCACGACACGTAACTTCGCTAAGGTAATTTCCGTGCAACGAAATTAATATTCTCGGACATTGTCCATCTACGAGTGCCCCTAGAAAACCCGACTAATTAGCCTTTTATTATTAGGACTAGCAGGTTAGCATGTGTTAAAATATAATAACAAACCTTGCCAAGTTAACCTCCTTAGCCTGAGTAAGAGTGTCCAGAAATTTAACGTAGCCAAGATTATCACAAAAGACATGCTGCACAAACACACACGAAGACATAAGCCGATTTGGACAAGAAAATGGTTTCAACCGACGTGGTATCGACCGACTAAGTTTCGAAGACTACGTCAAGGGACCATCCTTCCGTTGTATCACTGAATAAGTGATAAGTCTTATCAAGTCTCTGCTTTCAGTCCGAAACCCTTCGGAACCGAAATGTTGGAAGTTGGCTCACGTAATACCCGTTAAAACAAAAAAAAAAAGGAAATGCAGCTGACCCTATTTCACTCACTTGTGCCCCATGCCATGTCATGGAACGAATCATTAAAATCCATTTTATGAAGTTCTCAAAAACAAATGATTTTCTTCCTGACGCTCAGTTTGGATATTTACCAAGGAAACGGCACTACTTACGCAACTGTTGTACTGTTTGGAAGATTGGCATTTTGCACTGGACCAGGGAATTAAAATTGATTTAATATAAATTGATTTTGGAAAAGTCACCGATTGTGTGGTGCATAATAAATGAAGTTCCCGGCTTGCAGCTATGAAATTTCTGGTCGCGTTTTGGTATGGATTCTACCTTACTAAACGAGAGAGAGTTGGAATATTCAGAGTGGACAGGACACAAACTGAAGACCGGAAAGGTACAGAGGCCTGACTTGCTCAAAACTTAAATATCAAGGAATATAATGAATGTCAAGATGGGAAGGCACACAGGATTCCTGTAAGAGGCAAAAACAAAAACGAACTCGTAGAAATTAACTGAACAAATAACGGCTTAGCCATTTATAAAAAAAAATATAAAAAAACATTACCGCTCGTATCTCCAAACTCACACTATGAAGGCATACGAATAAACAAGCGGCTAAAACTCCCTAGTCGCACCGGTCTTCAGTCGTTCCTCCACTTCCAATGTTGAGGCGCACACCTCTTATCATGCACTACAACAGCTATCTGTATTATACTCATCTAAAAGCAATAGCCATCAAAATTGCCGGTTAAAAATGTGTTAGCTTTTAGGCCTATTTTACATTTTAGGCTTTTAGGCCTTATTTTAACCAGCAGTTTTACTTTAGTAAGTAGCAGAAAACGGAGATGTGGATTGTATAGTAAGCCTATTCATTTTTGCAACACGGAGCGCCTTCAGGTACACAGTTACAGTGTTAAACGTAACGGTCAACGTGCCCTATATAGATCAGTGGTAGTAGGGAAGTGACGAGAGAGACGCTGTTGATGAACCCAACAGCGACTCGTAACAACTTGACGTTGCCATGGTAACATGATTTTAGGCCTAATTTTCATTTTTCAGGCCTAATTTTAAAAATGCAGTTTTAATTTCGTAAGTAGCAGATAGGCCTAATGGAGAATTTGGTTCGACGGTAAGCCTATGCATTCATGCAACAATGCGACGAGACTATTTTAAACGAAGGTAAAATCCATTTTTTTTTATTGAGGATTTTAATTTAGGATTTTAATTCGACGATCAAATGTTATTATTTAATTTAGTTACATCGAAGAAGTTTATTAGCTATGAGGAAGTAACGATGATTTAATTTGCCATGTTATTTAACTAATTTCTCACACTTCATCTAACGTTGTAAACAATGGTCGTCAATATCTGGTACCGTTGCGAAGTTGAAAAAAGTGACGAACGGACGGACAAAGTCGTTGCAATAGTCTTCTCAGCCGAAAACAGAAGCCTAAAAGGGATTAGAGTTCACTTGAACGCAACGACCTAGCTGACGTTGAAGATGACTATCGTTCAATTTGTCTATCGTTTATAGATTATCATCAAAGATAAGACGGGCGTGGGCTCCCAGCACACCCACGCAAGCTCAAACATTCCAAACACTTAGAATTCTGCATCTCTTCAGAATTCTGCGAAAGATCCAAAAGTTGGATCAGTTCCAAGTATTCAAAATATCGAGACAATTTCTAAGAAATCCCGAAAACAAGACGTGATAAGTCATCTTTCCCAACGAAAGCTATTTGATGGAGTCGGAGGCTGTTGTGCGTAGTTCCGGGTTCTGTCGACAGCGTTTTCCCCAAATTCATGTGAGTTGTCATCGCAGCAACATTCCTTGAATACTTACGCCCCATAGTATTGCCTACAAGTCTAACCAATAGTGAGACCGTTTTAAACCAACAGTTTAAAGGGACATAACTACCCCTATTTTCGTGCGTCCTACTCGTTAAGGTTTTCAACATTTAGATGCGTTTCAGTGAATGTAGCCAAACCGTCTCGTACATAAAAAACACAAGAAAATAAAAGTGTTTGCAACAGTTACATACGTTAATGGCACGCCGTTTCAACTCTTATTCCATAATTACTGATATTTCTAATTTTTCTGAAGATGTTTGTAATTAGTTTTATATCAATAATACATTTACAGACGTCTCTAATTTGTTCTATTTAGTGTTATCAGCAAATGCATTATTGACATCAGTAATTGAATTACTGATAAGAATAAATGAATTACAGATTTCAGTAAATGAATTTTTGACATCAGTAATTCATTTATCAGTCAATCATCAATAATTCATTTACTGATAACACTACATACAACAAATTCGAGATATCTGTAAATGTATTAATAAAATATTTGGTGTATTGATATCAATAAATAGGCACGAATAAGTGATATCAGTAAATGTATTACTAATATCACTAATTCAGTTAAACATAATATCAGCATTTGTTTAATGTTATCAAAAATTAATATATTGATATCTAACTACTTATTATATCATCAAATAAATTAAAGACATCAAGAAATATGTTAGTGATATCAGTAATTCTGGCATACAGGCAGAAACAGTTTGCCATATACGCTTGAAGTAATGTTGCAAAACTGAGTCATGCAGGAAAGCCAACATGGAGGCTGTACCTTTAATAGTAACTCTGTGACATACAAGTCTTTAAATTCGCTTTATATCCCCTTTAAAAAACGGAGGAGGCAAACTGATGTATTATTTTAAGCTTTTGTATAAACAATCACTACCAAACGATGAGTCAAAAGTTTTCTTGGAAAAGAAATTAATATTATTCCTAAAGCTAATTTGTTTTTACAGTTTATGTATTTTATGTCTGTTCGGCAAAGTGTGCCGCTCATCCGTCTGTTATTCTTTTACTAAAGGTTCCCCGCTTTACAAATAATTCATGAGTCATCTGTTTGTAATGGCAGCGGTCTTGTTAATCGTGACATGACCTAAAGGATATTTATAATCATGTCGGGAGATACCTGAGATTTCTGTTGTGAATTCGATCGAAGTGATATTTCGATTAGTCATCTTCTTTTCAAGAAGAAAGAAATATAAAACGTCAGCAGAAATAATCCACTTTCTACACAAATATTTACGTAAGAATGGACCTCGTTGCAAAAACGCTAGCTGCGTTTGGGAAAAAAGAGAGCATGAATAAAAAAAAAATGTTATCTATTGACCTTTGATTCGGATTGAATAGTGGAAGACGTTCTAATTGAATACAAACTGCTCATATTTCGGTTCAGTTTTTAATGTCTGCGGAAATAACGAGTGAAATATATTGCTTATTCTTTTAGACAATGAGTACTTTTGTCGAATCTAACTTAGGATTTTTTTGTGTGTTTATGGGTTACTAGTAGAATTACCCGGCATCGCTCGAATGGAGTAACTTTGCCCATTACGAAACATTTTTATTTTGGGTGCTATGCCACATTCCATTGGGAAACCGACACTTATGTTAAATAAATAAATAAATTTAACCTTAAATTCCAACGGAGAGAAATGAAGCTGCAGTTCCGGAATGCTACGACGGGAGTTTGCTTCAATTGCAAAATTTGGTAAATACTAATTCGGTGTTCCCAAACGAAGAAAAGAAATTACTTTTTAGGTTTGGTCACTATACGTAATCATAAAATAGTAGACACCTAGGTTCGGTTTCTATTTTCGAGTTAACAACAAATAACTTTTTTTAGGCCTAATAAATCCGCTCTTATAGCATCGGCTTGGCTAAAGACACCGTTGATTTTTCCCTCCATTTGTATTCAGTGGACCTTGAAGCTAACTTAATGATTAGCTCCAGATGACGAAAAATAGCTAACTGTGGGAGAGCTGACCAAAATTAGACTGAACCAATAGTGGGAAAAGGGTTGGAGAACCTTCGGGTTAAGTTAGGGTAAAAAAGCTTGTTAGGTTAGGGGGAAAAGCCTAACCAAAGTTGGGCCTACTAAAGGCCTAATAAGCCAGAAATACCCCTAACTAGAGGACCTAGCAGGGGTTGAGGGAGGACCAGCCAGTTGACTGGCCCGAAGGCTTTCTGATTTTACCATGCTGGCCCCTTGCTTAAATACGTTTTGGTAACCCCTGGCAACCGCGAAATGGCCAGGGTATTATGGGTAATGGAATTTTCTAGAAGCAGGAACCGGAAACTAAATTACAAGACATAGATAATGTCCACCTATGTAAGAATGGACACCCAAGACTAAGATTGGCCATTGGCCCCAGCAAGCATGAAAGTAAACAAGATTTGCGACACCAGATGCTAGCCTAGTTTACCTGCAGTACGGGGTTATTGTCGCTGTTCTATAGGCAAAACATAACAGACAAAATTGAAATGTATCGAATCGTAACGGCAAGACTCTTGTGCAAGATTTCTCCCCTTTACAACTTAGCCTTTTTTCAGTTCCCAGTTTTCTCTACAATCGCCAACCTCATGGACAGCCGCTGACCTTCTCCCTCAAACGTTGGTGCGGAAATTAGGTTAGAATAACGAAAAACAAGACAGCTTTTGTGGCTAACCTAACACGAGGTAAGAAATCGCAAAAATGTGAGGTATCAGATTCCGAGTTGGTCAAGGAAAGGAAGAAGGAGGTCAAGCTTTGTTTGTTAGAAATAAGGTTTCTTTCAGCCAATTGTTCCGGGAATAGCATTGTGGGAAATAAATGACCAGTCCACCAACGCACACCACGTTTAAGGTCACGAGATTGAGAAACCCCAAAGAGATTTCGACGATAGAAGTCTTTGTGCAACAAAAAGCGTTCTTTTTTTTTACCTCTTTTTCAGATTGGATCACCTCCTCGCTAGTGAAAATGCCACAACAAGGGCATGTGCTAGAGGCCCTTATTTGGCAAACTCGTGGCCAGAAAAGGAAGGAAGGAAAGATATGAAAGAAAGGGCACGAGAACACGACGATTATTTGCGCTCACACTTTGACATTTGACATTAATTAGGCAAGCAGTACAAAGCAAATACAGGTAAAAGGCTACACGCAATCGACTATTTGAAAAACGTAAAGAGGGAGCGAAAGAATTAAGTACACCTAGCAGAATTACATGGCAAACGGTTACCCTTTCTACCTTCTCATCAACAAATACTGATTCGGCATAAATCACTGTAATAAAACACAAACCAAGCCAGTAAACTATTTATCTGTTCCATACTTCCAAAGTATAAAAGAACTAATTCGTATAACTCTAGATGATATTAATTTTTGTCTCATTTCCAGCAACCACCCAAATCTCAAACAGCTAACAATACCAGAAAAGACAGTAGACAAAAATGAGAAAATGTTATCTACTCAAATGTCGTGAATGCCTTGTTGCCACCCAACTTGCTCACTGCACAGCCACTCATGTGGGACAAATCCGTCAGAAACTTCGCGAAAGAATTACGGCCCATAAGTCGAATTTTAAACTAAATCTTGCTATAAATTCTTGTGCAACACTGTATCAAAACTGGAACATCCCTCTAGTCGGATGGAGACAGGGCACACTTCTGACCAGGAAAAATCCACTATTTTTTTTCATTGAAAAACAATAATGGGCTAGAATTAACTTAGAAACTTTATTCATCTCGTTTCAACCTCCCCAGTTCATACCCATATCATGCCCGACAATAGAAATAACAAAGAATAAAGTACCACTAATACACATATTTGGACTCTCGGTGTAAAACATGACTTCACCCCTGTGCCCCCTCCCCATACAAACCAATTCACTCTCCTGTATATAAGGCAGCAGTGGCGTTCGCCTTTAGAGGATCGAGGTTGTTCTGTCTTTTATTATTGACCTGTTCGACCAGGAAGGGCGAGGTTTCGTCTTTAAACTAATGTTTAGCGTCTTGTGCCTTGCTTATAGCATGACTTTTTTAGTGTTTTAAAGTTGCTTCTTCCATGAAGTTTTTCATCCGATTTCTTTTGCAGTTAAAATCGGGGTGCATGATATCCTCAAAACGTTGTTATATTTCATCTTTGTGCATTTTTTCGGCTTTTATTCAGTTCAACTACGATTGTGTGGCCTTTTTTCATTCATGGTCTGACGAGTCCCCCTACGAGACGAAACGTCACCTGTTTTAATTCGGGAATTCACAAACCATGACTGTACTGCGTCTTATTGCCTTTCAACACATTTTTGTGTGTCATTTCAAGCCAGAAGTTATTTTATTGCCCTATCTGACCGAAACTGACTGTGTTTGTTTGTCATGTTTTCAAATCATGTCAGAGTGAAATTGAGCAAATACTAGGTCTGAAACATCGCAAGGCAACGTATCGCAGTTATTGCATAATCGAAATTTCGTTATTATGTCGCCCATTCCCAATATACAGCACTGAAACAAAAAAGACATTTTGTTACCAAGGTCGCCGATCTTTCTGTGATCTTAGTGTTGTTGTTGTTGCTGTTGTGAAGTAAGTGTCAGTTATTCCATATACCACAAATTGGAGAGTTCTCAATTTCTTACGCCCATTTAATGCGTGGTAACATCCAGTTGGTGAAGGGAATGTCCGTAAAGGAGGAAATGAGCGGCTCCACGCGTCTGATTCCCTTCGGAAAAGTTAACGCTTCCCACAGAGAGAGGGACTTTTCTTAACAACGGGGAGTCGTTCCTCTCAGGTTCAATGGCAGAAAATAGACAGAAACTCACCGATCAAGGGTCTTTGAACAAAGGAAATCGGGAAGAAAAACACTCGGTCTGGCGAGTAACTCGCTTACTTCGAGGTGATGATGGTAGGCGGTTGCTAAGGACCTTGAAAGCTTTTGCTGTTCTTGGTACGTGCACAAAGATCGGTTAACGATCTCAGCTGCAGAAAAATACAAGCGCTAAATAAAGAATCGACAACAGCTGAATAAAGCTTCAACGTCATTCGGTAGTTACTTCCTGACGTATCAAGTACTATTCAGCGGTGTATAGATGTTTCACCGAACCCCGTTTCGCCGAATTTTAAGCAGTATCTTAATTTCCGGCGAATAATTTTATTTCAAGTTACGTGACTCGCTCGTGCTGCTGCGCTCTCTGTGGCTAAATATATTCAGAACTTCAGAAGCCGCAACTAATCACAAAGTCCTGCCAATTAGGAATGCATCTTTAACTCGTTCAACGTCAAATTCTTTGAGAATATTTTGATTCCGAGAAACGGGAATTCCCCATTCAACGAATTTTAGTCATAGTTATATCAGCGAAACAGGAATCGGTGAAACGGGACTTGGCGAAACGGGTACACGATTCCAGTGGCCTAAAAATCAAACCCAGTTCATCTGTGAGAATACTTTTAGGTAAACCTCTAATAGGCCTACTACGATTAGTTTGTATTTTTTTTACAAAGTTGTGTAATGGTTATAGGAATAGGTGGCCATGAGCTATGCGCCGTCCTTAAACAAACTAAACTACATCAACATTGCAAATACATGAACACTAGAAATACATAAACAGCACTTGCCACATAACACAACAGACTTTGCCATGTGAACATTGGACAAACTGCCTTCGTACAGCCGTCACAGGGTTTGTATGTTCCTTGAACGCACCTTCATGTGCTCAGTTAACTTCCCTTTATCTGCAACGCCATTACTCACTACCGATGTTGAGTACATCTTGCCTTTCATTGTCAGCTGCTCGTCCATTGTTAACATTGTCCACATTGTTTGCATCACTATTGTTACCTCCATGTTCTCCGCTTGCTGACTGTAACATTAACAGCCACGCCATGTCGACACTCATCTCTCTTCGAAATTCCTCTGCTGCTGGCTTCCATCATCACTTTTTCAAAAACCTCCTTAGTTACCTTCCCCGTGTTGATATCCTTACTAGACAACACGTTGCCTAAGCAGATCCCTTAGTAAAGCATCGACATCTGCGGCCATCTTTGTTGCAACAATGATTCGCAATAAGTGCTCTATGGCATAGTTTTTAGGTCCAAGGAGGCAGCGTATTGTCCGAGGAGCAGCCGAGAAGATGCTGCTAAAGAGCCGTATAGATATTAGGCAATATTAGGTTCTGGCTGACTTTTATTTCACTATCTAATTCATTGTCGCTAAATTAATGAATTCGTGCTTAGTAAACACTGCCTTGAAACTTAGTAAACATTGCCTATGTTTAGGTGAAGTGCATTTAAATAAACAGCAACGCTACGTGTTTGTCACCGAGAGCTAGAATTTTGCTGATTCGGCATTTGCCACACATTGCGTTCGCAGCTGTCTGCAATGCGAATCGATTAATGAAGCAAACAGTCCGTATTTGAACCAAGGTTTGAACCAGATAAATCCATTTTACTGCTGCATTGGTAATCTCATCGACTAAAAACTTCAGTTGTTAAAGTGCGATGGTGTGCAATGCAAGCGCCGCATGCACTGCTCGCTGCGCTATCTCATCGGGCCTTACCGCAAAGTCTCTTGGCGCGATCGTTTGGCATAGACGCAACACGGATCCAAACCAGCTCAGAAAGAAATGAATCACAATCAAAATAACCTGCAAATCAGAAATAACGATCTCAAGAGATCGGCCTCTGTCTGGGGAGTACGACACTTAACACGCTGCAATTGCAAAAAATCAGAATAGGCGAGATGCAAAAATCAAGAAAAGAATGATAGAACACAATCTAACGCAAAAACTGTTTGCTTGCAAACGCTTGACAGCGCACGAACCGAGGCTTAAATTTTGTTGTGGTTAATCGGGAACGTCACTTCATCCCTATAAGCCCCCCCCCCCCCAACCCCCCGGGGTACCGTACGTTACCCCAGGTCTCATTGCCTGTGAACACAAGCATAAGGTCGGCTTCACGAAACACCGTTGACATTTCTGATATTTGTGGTGCACAAATAAAGACTGGGAGCCTTAGGGACTGAAGCACGCGCAACCGTGAGAATCCTGTAAGCTGCATCAAACGGAATTAATCTGCTACATTAACGACCAAGTTATAACTTTATTTCAGCCCGGGAAATTAAATAAACTATTGAGAAGCCCCTGAAATGTTTAAAGAATATTACAATTTCGTCTCAAAGTAAACAATAACAGTTTGATGTTGATCCAAGATTCCTAATCAAGAACTGGTAGGAAGCAGCGACACGCCACACAAGACTTGAGATTGCTTTGAAATAATTTTGTTTACAACTTAAGCAGTTCACAAGATAAATTTTATCCAAACATATTTAGTTGAGGAAGAAGTGGACAACCCACAAATGCTTTTTTAGGCACGTTTGGCTAAGCGAGAATCACTGTTAGCTTCGATGAGGCTAACAAATCCACATATCCGTCCACGTCCATAACAATTTCAACTTCAGAAAAGCTCAACCAATTTTCATGGAATCTACTATATTAATATCGTAATCTAGACACACACTAGTATGTCGCCGCCATGTAGACGGGTTATTGTAGTCAGAGCTTATTTGTTTTTGTAAATTGTAAAGGAGCAGCTCACTGGTAGACTGTCTCTTATAACTGTAACAAGCTTACAGATGATTTCTGCCTACTGGATGAAAATTCTTCATGCGTAAGAAATCTTTGCAAATCGTTGAATTCAGGCGTGTTGGCTCCAGTAACAAAAAACCCTCAGCATTTAAGCGTGGAGACGTGTCCTTTATGAAAAAAAAGAAGTGCCCTCAATAACGTTGATTTTGTGTTACTGGCTAGCTAGCTAAGGACGCGGCTCCCATGTTAATTCGCATAGGGTATAAAGACACGTCTACAGATAGTTGAAGAGTTGACAATTCTAAACTTTGTCGTACGGGGAAGTGCCTTTTCGAAAATCGGGGTTGCAGCTAGAAGCACTGGGCCCTGAAGTGGCACGAAAGTGCAAAATTATTGTCGTCACCATTGTTTGTATTCTCGTCACAGTAGATTATAACATGCGTAAGTGCTTTAAGCATATTACTTCAGTACTTAATTGTTATAATACATTGTTGTTACAAATAAGAGTTATAAACACTTATATTGAGTGTTGTTGGCACAGTAAGAGGCTTCAGAAATAAATCGAATCGACAGGGTGTCTTTTACTGCAAGAATAGTTGGAAACAAAATTAGCTGAACAAAACAGCCTTTCACCAATCCTCAATCCTGCTTTTACTCGGATCATTTTCAGTGACATGAATGGTGGTTTGCTTAATAGCTGAGGAAACTAGAATCGTCTCATCTACTTTTACTTTGTTGTTCTCGTTGTAACACAGTCTCTACTACTCTACTGCGGAATAAAGGACACTATAGTGAGAGTCGGTGCTGAATAAGCTCACATGTTAAGTTCCTGGAATTAAGCCTCCCATTTTAATGAATATTTTAATCTGTTTACGTCAACTTTTCACACTTGATGACAATTTTGCCTGCTACCAAACCATTTAAAGTACAATTATGTTAAGCGGTCTGGCAGCGATAAGAGATTACGTCCAACTGTAACTGTGTAACTGTAACTGTGTTCAAACTCAATGTGGGAAAATTAAATCAATCGCACATTGCCTACATAAGTGTGGGGGGTGGGGGGAGGAGAATAAACTTAGCCTGGATTCTACACAATTCTAGAGACAAATAATCCCCAACATGGCCGCTTACGAATATTAGCGATAACCTTTGCCTCTAATCTGTATTTCATTATCATCAGTATAGGTACCAACTGCGACACCTAGGCCTGCGAGGAAAATGGGAGATTGCTAACAACAGCGTCAGAGGGCATTCACACCCAGTCCACGTCGGTGAAATCGATCCCGAATAAGCAGAGATTTTAAATTTGAAATCATAGACGTAGTGACAAATCTTTGGCGGAGCGAGTGAGCGAAACGGACACCAAATTGCAAAATGTTGGTTGGTTGCACTTTTGTAGTCTGAGTGGAGCCCAAACGAAAGGTCAGATTGGATTGAAATTTGGTACAACGCTTGTTACCCCCAAAAGTAATGCTGAGCCAAAATTTGCCGTCAATCGAACAATTATTATAGAAGAAATTATAAATTTTCGAATTTATGTCTAACACTCAACATTGTAAATTTGGAATCCTGAATAGTTAAGGAATTCCGACGAAGCATATACCATGCTGGTGGTATAGTCATGTGAACTTTAAAAACATGACAAATTAAATTTTGTTAGCTGATAACCTTTTTCGACGTAACACAATGAAATCACAATATTTGTTGGTCACATTTAGCCATTACTGGAACATTGCAGCCATAAAAAACAAAAGGATTCCGTTAACAATAAGCCTTAGCATCATTTGAAAAAAGAATGCTTGGCGGGATTACCTTCAACATGGCGACGAAACTGCAATATGCCCAATACAATAGGCCCAAAGCCTGTTTCCTAGTTTATACATCGTTTTAGATCACCAAATATTTAGAAAATGGAAGAAATTCTTCTTCGTGGCAACCATATTTTCAACTCTCAAGTTGTTTCTGGTTTCAAATCAAAACTATAAAGCACTTATTCCGAGTTCATTAAGGCCAGTTGCATTTTGATGTGAGCTAATTTTGATATTACTACGTATTGCTTACTTAGGCTGTCAAGCCTAACTTACAGCATCTGTTCGACAGAGTGGATGGTATGTGTAATCGTGTTTTAAATGATAGGCGTTTTCCAGCAGCATGCGAAGTTCTGAAATACTTTTCGAAAAACAAACACAACAGAAAAAAAAATTACCGGAAAAATAAATTGGTTTCCTTCCAACTTATGTTAAACGAAATGGACAAGCTGAAAAGCTTTCCCGTAATTGAATTTACCTGTTTCATGGATGCTCACATGCTAAAACCAAAAGCAACTGTTTGGTTTCTTTCGGCGTGCTTTCATCAATATTTTTGCTACAATAAATCATGACACTACCATTTCTTGAAAGCACCGGGTCCCACATAAAAAAATCCTAGCGCGATTTTTGCATTAATTGTATGCCGTTTCCATGAGGTTTGTAAAAATCACATCTCAAAGAGATCACGTCCATTGGTTTGTTTTAATAACTTTATCTTTTCCGTCCGTTGGTTAAATATCTAGTTTGACACAAAAACATGTGGATTCAACGTATGGACATCAACAAGAGATTTTTTCTAACATTGAAGGTCACGATAATGAGGTCAGCAGTATATGTGAGCTGTAAGTGAGGTGGGCTTTAAGTCACCAGTGAGAAAGTTTGAACAGCTACTAAGATCGACTGGATTCAGTAAACAGGGTCTGCCCAGGTAGCGCAGTGGTTATAGAGCCCGGCCTAGCACGCGTGAAGTCCTGAGTTCGAGTTCCATTCGTGGCTGTTGTTTTCTTTCTTTCTCAGATTATATCATGCGCCGTGGCTGTTTGCGTGACTGGGCTAGTCCAATCAGACGGCCAAACAGCCGTCGTTCTCGTTCATCATTGGCTAACTCATGGTGACGTCACGGCAAACAGCCATTGCGCGTGGTTTAGTCTATCTTGGTTTGTCAGAAGGCCAGGCTTTAATACAGACTGTTTGCTTCCTTATCCACCAATTTCCAGCTATCTTCAGCTCTTTTAAATCCGACTGACCCTTTTTCGTACATATATCGAACAGTGTTTCCATAAAGTTTCCATTACTCTTGTTGGTGGTTTTCATGATGTGTTTTGAGGGTTTTTTCCAACCACTTTAGTTTTGCTCAGTGGGTAAACAATCTTCCCCTTCGACACATTTTCAGCCCATTTTTGGTGTGGGCTATCATCTCACGACCCCCCTTTGGTGCGAATGCAATCGACCGTAGAAAGTGCTGGATTGATTGGGCTATCTACAGACGCCCCCATGTTGGTCAGAAGGCTATCGCAAGTCCATTGCGGTCCTCTCTTCCCACGAGACCTGCAGCCAGATATCCCCTTCCCAAGGGGCTGTTACAGCCTCGAGCGAAAATCGCAAACCGAACGTGTTTTTTGAAGCAAGAATTGTCTTTAAAAAAAGAACCACAACCTGGCGTGCCAAGCTGTAAAAAACAGTGTAGGTGGAAAATCGATTTCAAACTTGCAGCGCGAAGCGATAAATATTAAGTGGTTCGGTAACACAAAAAGATAAAAGAGAATGCAAGTTCTGCTTCAATATACTGGCAAAAAGTTAAATACAGTGAGCATGGCGGAATCTCATGTCGACACCAAGTTCGTAGCAAGCATGCGTGTTGCAGATACAGCACTTTTTAGAAAACCAATAGACCAAGATTAGGTTGGCCATGCTTTGTTGAGGTGGTTCGCAATGGCCTGATGGGAAACTTGTACACGCATTGAGGTAGTGCTCTAGGATTGTGGCAGGACTAACCGGCATTAGCTTTTCAGATTCTTTCTTTTTGAATTTGTTAACAACAACAGTCATGATAAATTCTGTAAAGGATAATGACCGAAAACCGCGGGCATTCCTAAACAATGCACGAGGGCGCGCAGTGTATTGTTTAGGAATACACAAGGTTTTCGGTCATTATCCGACTTAATGCCCGTTACGGCGAAGAGCTCGTTGCTATTGTTGGCAGACGTTCTGCTTTGAAAGAACGTGGTACTGTTACGTTCTTGAAATAACGGGCCATTGTTTTACATTATTGGTAAAGATTCGAAAATAGTTGAACGTGTTGTGGGAAACTAAAATACTTGGTAGGCTACTGATGATCAAAATGCCTTATCGTATTCCGTGTTTGTGCTTTGTGCGTTGCGTGGCAAAAATCAGGACAGAACTTTAACACAAAGACAACAAACTTTTGGCAGGTCAAATGAAAATGGGCGAGAATACCTTTAATACATATTAAACGTTTCAAAAATAAATCAACGTGGGTTAAAACATATAAAAGGAAAGAAGAAAACAAGCCGAACAGCTATATTATCTAGGGACGAATTGGGGTGCTAGTTTGAATCCGGGTCATGCCACTCTAAAGGTGGCTTACTGTACTACGTTAATTCTAGTGTATTATATTTGCTGTTTGTGTGACCAATACGTGAATGGGTCAACACCACATCTTCTTCGCGACAGTGACGACAAGCCGAGTACCAAGCCTGGATTGTGGCCTTAATAGCCCGCAACTTGTTTGTCCCACAAGGTTTACCAAGCATTATGCAACCTGAGACGTAAAGTTGAAAAGGTGTCCGAGGGAACAAGGCTAAGAAGGAGTGAAGCGGGGAACCATTGATGTTTCGTTTCTCGAAAAGTAATTTGGTAGGCATGGTCGATGCGTTTGTACACGATCCGTCCTTTTGGCCAGCCTATCTCATTTTGCCTGACATTTATTCACTATAGTTCTGAATAGATAATAAACGTATCTGCATTTGCATCCACTTCCATCGTGCTATCATTCCTTTGCCTCTCCCCCTCCACGTTTTTCAACTAGTTGTTTGTTTGTAGCTTTTCAACTGCATTAATTTTGTATTGTTTGCCTAAACCAGCTACAATTATCAAAGTATGGGCACAACTAACCATTGAATTAGCGTTTCCTTTTTCATATCTTCCTTCCTTCACTTAATTTGCGGCCAATATATTGAACTAAGAAATCTACGGGTGCATAGACTCGAACTAGCATCACAGCTTTTTAGGTGTACAAACCAACGGATTACTGATTGTGCTATCATCTCATGAAATTTAGAACTTTATAAAATTCCTTGTAAGGAGGCGTTTCGCAGCACAAAAATTCACCAAGTTGGACGCTGCTGTAATCATTATTTGCCAGGACAGAGCCTTAAAATAGTGTCCAACACTTTTGCCGCGTTCCTGATGAAGTTCTATAGAGACTCCTGACGTATGACCTTGAAGACACGCCAAAATATTTACCATTGCATTTTTCCATTAATTTTTTTATTTTTTTATTATTGCATTCCAACCGAGAAAAGCCTGTGCCATTCAGGAAGCCAATAAAGAAAAAGAATAATGTCGCACATTCATTCCGAACGTCATTTCAATCGATAAAGATGTGGTGCACATAAAACGATCAAAGCTGTTTTTGATGATTCTTTTTTTCTGGGGTAGGCTACCATTTTTTAAGTCCCATGCCAATTATTTCCTAATGATACTTGTCAGCTTACTTGAAGGTTGTTTGTCTTAGGTTCGCACCAGATAAAGACACACGAAATATCGATTAGTTCTTTAATCTAGCAAAAACGTTTAAAAAAAATCTGTAATTGTTTGCCGGAAGAGATTGAAGAATTAATCATAGAGACGAATATTGCCTTCAGACATTAACTCTTTAGGTACCATCAAGAGCATTGTGGGGATGGTCATGTCAATCCTATATGTATGTTGGTGAGAGAGGAGATTTTCCATCTCGGATCCTCATGGCTTGGAGGCCACGGGTCTGTTCACTCGGCTGTGCTATGCTTGCTGTGCTCGGATTTCCAGAGAACCTTTACAAAGCTTTTTTCTTTTTCTTTTTTTTTGCTGCAACTCTGTTGTTTTCATTTTCGTGCGAGACTAGTCATGAAGGCATTAATTAATACCATTTGCTGAGCGTTTTCTTGATTGCAGGAACGAGTGGAAACCAGTTTTACCGACTTATTAAATTTGCTGATTTGTTGAGGGGGAGTGGACTAGGGTTTTATAGCGCGTTGACAGCTAGGTCATTAGCGCCAGCCTCAGTCACAGTGCAGTGGTCCCGGTTGTTACTGCGCCACACATTAGAGAGATATCAGGTAAAGCCCAAATGAGGATCTTATACGTAGTATATCTGTAACTCCTACAGCTTGTTGAATTTACTGACACTTTGCACATATCTGCTTCTTTCGTATCTCCGCTGCAGTCATTGGTTTAATATTATATACAGCCTCGATAAGTAGTTGCACGATAATGCGATATACAGTGAAAAGCATACGTTAAAAGCATTACGCATTGGACACGAAACAAAAACAGAACCTATATATGTCGACTTTTGGAGTCTAGAAACTGGCTGCATTATTCAAGGTTGGGTAAAAAACAAAAATTAAATACATAACACAGCAAAGTCGTCTCTGACTGACGTGGTACCCCACAAATGCAATAAAACACACTTGATTTTAAATTTTCAGCCGGTTTATTTCGGCCTTGATCACAAACAGGAAAAATAAGATGAAAAAGCGAGCGAAAGCTCAAGTTAAAAACAGGGGGCCGCCATCTTGGACATCATACTCAAGTGTGTTTTCTTGCATTTGTGGGGTACCACGTCAGTCAGAGACGACTTTGCTGTGTTCCTCCTCGACCCACAAATTAATTTCGTTATGAAATACAGAACTGTACAAACACAAAACTGCCTAACCACAGGAGTGGAAGCAAGGAATGATGGTTATAGGTTCGTACTTCCGTCTATTTTTCGACCTACCCATCCTTGCTCATTCCTTGCTTCCACTCCTCCAAAATGGCTGCTTAGGCAGTTTGGTGTTTGTACACGTCCGTTTTTAATGTTCGTATGCGTTTTATTGCTCGAATTAGGTACAAAGAAACGTAGTTTGAGCGTTGTGTGTGCAATGGGGGGGGGGGGGGGATTGAGGCTTAATGGCGCGTCGACAACTTGGTCATTAGCGCCAACCTCAGTCACAGTGCAGTGGTCCGGGTTGCCACTGCACCACACATTACAGAGATGTTATCCAAACCCCTAATCTAAATCTTGTCATACATCTGTACCTCCTGCAAAAATTGAAAAACACCGGACAGGAGGACAGACTTATCGCCCAACTGACGCGCAATGTCATGCGGAAGATGGAACCGACGACGAACACCATCAAGATGGCGACAATCAACAAGTAAGTGCCGGACCGTAAGTGGCCGTCGACACCAAGAACATTCAGGAGGGTCAACCCCCCGCAAAAGGAAACAGTGAGTAAGTCGGGTGTGACCAATTCGCAAACGGGCCAACACAACCTCCTCACGGCGACTGCGGCGACACGCCGAGTGCCACTCCTCGACAGTGCCTTTAATGGCCCGCAACTTATTACCGTCCTGTCCATCCCACGCGGCTTGCCAAAAAACATGTAACCTCAGACGCAGAGTTGGAAAAGCGTCCGAGGGAACAAGCCTGAGATCCCTACCGAGAGGGGCAGAAAGGGCCCCTTTTGCTGCAGAATCCGCTTGCTCATTTCCACCTATCCCAACATGGCCCGGGATCCAGCAGAAAAGCACGGTTTTCCGCTGGCCAGGCAAGCGGGAAAGCAAAGCTTGGACACGTTGTGTCAAGGGGTTCCGAGGATTGTAATTCGCCAAGGACTCCAGGGCACTCATGGAATCACTAAAGATAATGAAATGCGTGCCCTGAAGGCCAAGGATCCATTCCACCGCCAAACCGAGAGCCAAAAGCTCTGCAGAAAACACAGAATAGCCTGATGGAAGGCGATGGGCAACCGTCACTCCCTTACAAACACAAGCACAAGCCACGCCAGCGTCTGACTTCGACCCATCAGTAAACAGCCGCTGATAACCGGCGTACTGAGAACACAGCCGCCGGAACTCCTGTAAGTACGCAATGGCGCATCCAGGTGGGTGTAGTTCTCTATAGCAGAACCGCTTTACCAACACGATTCCAGGAAAAACAAATTGTCGGCCAATATCATTTTTAACTGCCATCACTTTGACGAAATAGCACGACCACTTAACTTTTTAGACCGACTATACAGTGGAGTGGTGTACACCCCTCTCCCCCCACAAGTCCCATAAAATCATCCCTGTTTGATAATTTTAACTCGAAGGTTTCATGAGGCGAACATTAACATTAACTTGACGTTTGGAGCTTCTGAATTGGACGCCATTTCAGTGATAACAACTATAACGATATGAAACACCGGAGCACAGAAAAAAAATCACAAATTTGCCTAGACATAAAAATCACAGGAAAAAAGTCAGAAAATAGTGAATACTGTGAATAATTTCCATGGCCTTCGCATACTTTGACAGTGAGTTTTACGGGCAATTCTGACGAGGCTTTAGGATGTTTAACGTTCCCATGGAACCACGCCCCCTCCCCTCCCCCAGTTCACTTGTTCACACATTAGATTTTTTCCTACCATTGAAACATCTGCTAAAGCACGCGCGTCTCGTCGCTGTGTGCTGGTCGAAGATTAGTAATCGACAAATATGCAACCAAAAGTCAACGTTTTTTCACAGTAGAAGTTTTTATTTCTTATGGCTGAACTCCCCTCCTGTAATTAGTTGATGAACTAATTTCGGACATAACAGTTTAAACCTGGTGATGTACACTTTCCGTTCCTGGATGAACTTGCAGAACTATAGTAATCACAATAGAGTATCTTTCCACTTTACCGATCCATTGATTTTCCTGTCTGTCATCAATGTCGAGTAACATTAATAGGCATCAAACACGTAATTGATTCATTAAATGAGAGTAACGACGACTGATCTACATTTAATGAAGTAGTGAAACCGATGTTAAGGTTTTACTTGTTATGATCACTCGAAGCAACGACGCCTTGGAAGAACAAGATTCATTCAATTCTGATAATAACATTTTTTGTAAAGCTTAGTAGCATGTCCGTACCAGCCTACGTCATGCACTGGCAGATGGAGCAATTTCGATTGAGCAATCCACATTTTCCTCTTTTTATAATATGCAGTTATCATAAGGCGACTGCATTAACCCTTTCATGCATGGTGGCCAGAAAATAACAAGAGCTGCAAATGGGAATAAAGTTAAGTGCCTGTACGCGCACTCCTCGGAACCCCTTGACACAACGTGTCCAAGCTTTGCTTTCCCGCTTGCCTGGCCAGCGGAAAACCGTGCTTTTCTGCTGGATCCCGGGCCATGTTGGGATAGGTGGAAATGAGCAAGCGGATTCTGCAGCAAAAGGGCCCCTTTCTGGCCCTCTCGGAAGGGATCTCAGCCTTGTTCCCTCGGACGCTTTTCCAACTCTGCGTCTGAGGTTACACGCTTTTTGGCAAGCCTCGTGGGATGGACAGGACGGCAATAAATTACGAGCTATTAAAGGCACTGTTGAGGAATGGCACTCGGCGTGTCGCCGCAGTCGCCGTGAGGAGGTGGTGTTGGCGCGTTTGCGCATTGGTCACACTCGACTTACTCACTGTTTCCTTTTGCGGGGGGTTGACCCTCCTGAATGTTATTGGTGTCGGCGGCCACTTACGGTCCGGCACTTCCTTGTTGATTGTTGCCATCTTGACGGTTTTCGTCGTCGTTTCCATCTTCCGCATGACATTGTGCGTCAATTGGGCGATAAGTCTGTCCTCCTGTCCGGTGTTTTTCAATTTTTGCAGGAGGTACAGATGTATGACAAGATTTAGATTAGGGGTTTGAATAATATCTCTGTAATGTGTGGTGCAGTGGCAACCCGGACCACTGCACTGTGACTGAGGTTGGCGCTAATGACCAAGCTGTCGACGCGCCATTAAGCCTCAATCCCCCCCCCCCTCCTGTACGCGCATGAGACTGTTCCAAATGAATGCCAGTGCAAATTCCAGAAAATACACGGGACTGTAGACGCGGGACTTTGGGGACTTTAAAAAATGCCCCAAAGTTAAAATGTGCATCAAAGGGTTACTGTCGTGTGTCACTTCCACTTCACGCTATCAGCTAATCAAAGGAAAATTACAGTAACGAACGTCTACATGCATAATATTGTTAATACTATAAGCAGCAGAGGACTAATAACGACAGCAAGCTCTGATTAGCTCTTGTGTTCTACGTCATGTGTTTTGGATAATAGAAAGAGACAATATTCGGACCATCGTCTAATATTGCCTGACAAAGGAACGTGAGCGCCATCTCATATCACAATTGGAAACCACGAGGGACGAGTGCAAAGCCAACTGTGATTGAACAGCTGCACTCTCTAGAAGTGAAAAACAACAAGGTATATCACGAGGAGAAGAGGGAAAATGGCTGATAACGCAATTCAGGTACGACCCATCTGTCCTCCCACACTTGTTGCCCACCACCATTAGCCCCCAAGAGGGGACTTTGTGGTTGTTTGGGGGGGGGGGGGGGGGTGGACGGGGACTTGACACACGGTTTAAACAAGCAGGTGCCACCTTTAGACAGGTTACCGTAAAACGGGGTTACTTTGAACGGCGGGGCTACTTTGATCATGACGTCATTGGTCAAACAACTATTTGAAACTACCAATGACGTTATGATCAAAGTAGCCCCGCCGATCAAAGTAACCCCGTTCTACGGTACCAGTAAGTTTTAAATAAATAAGTAAATAAAGACAATAAGTAAATAAAGTTGTCTTTATTTACAAATCTGTCTTTATTTACAAATCTCCGTCTTTATTTACAAATCTTTGTCTTTATTATTTTCAAATCTTTGCCCATATATCTTTGCGAGTTTTCTTCAGTGAGTTTTCTTTAGTTTTCTTCAGACCTAATTTTCAAAAGTGTCTTTCTGCAACCAAGCAGATTCGGACAGGAAAATGTCTGAGAACAACTAAAAGCAGCCACATTAGTGAACTGAGACCGAAGAACACCTCCTTCAAAGATGAACACCGATGAACACTTTTTTTTTCAGAAAAGCTTTTAAATTCTGCTGGTCCAACAATCTAAAGCGGTTGACGTAGGATTCCATAGCAGTTTTCTCGGGCAGCGAACTCCATGCCTGAATATCTCAGCCCTAGGAAATTTTGCCTAGACAGGTTAGTTTTGAATCTTTCCGCAAGACAAATTATTAACCATGACCTCGTGTCCTAGAAACAGGACTGAATCGAAGAGAGGCTGGTCAACACAGAATTGTCCGTGAACAATCCTTAGGGCAAGGTACGATCTGCCTTTACTTTGTGCAGTTCCAGTAAGCCAAGACCAAGCTTTTTAAAGTCTCTCACGCGATGTGGAAACTCTTGCATCCCTTGAATAAACTTGGTGTAACGTCATTTAGACATATTCCACACGATGAGTCACAGGACCACAGAGGGCTCGCGTGGGACGGATAGACCTTAATAATCCCACGGGTTACTTTAACCATCGTCTGAATTAAAGGAACATAGTCAGATATAAGGAGAAAATCCAAGACAAATTATGGGGGTTAGGGGAAGGGTAAAGGCAGAAGTTTGTGGCTGAAGCCAGTTTTTGCCAAAGATTCTCCCCACAATTTAGTGTAGGCATTTTCCGACTTAATGCAACGTGGATGCTATATGATCATCGTAGACGTATGACTTATGATCATTAGGACGGTGGATTTCAACTACAGACGTAAACCAAACGCTCAAGGGCCATGGTCTCGAGTTACGCTTTTCAAATAAATAAATACAGATTTAAACTTATTTACGTTGCCTTTTGACAATCGACATAAGCATGTGGCATCACAGCAGTTCTTCACTATCCGAAAATGCAAGAGGTAGGTGAGACTAGACTCGAACCTAGAACTCTGAGACAAGAGACAGTCGTCCTAATCATCAGGCCGCCTTGCCCCAATGCATGAATGGCCCAGAGGATAAAACAGCTCTAAACAATTAAAACTTCTCCAGTTGATATCCCACTAAACATCAATGATTATTGGATTTTTGGATTGCAGTATTGGATTTAGTGCCAGTATGGGTAGAGCAGTTGTAACAAGGGTCGGAACGATTGGGAAACCCAAAAACCTTTTTCATAAAAAAAAATCTTAATAACTGTCAGAACAAAAGCATCATAAATGTATCTTCCACCTTTTACTTAACAGAATGGAAACTCAAATCGAGTTTAGTCACGAGGAAAACTTAAAGACACGCTATTCTTCCGTAATTTGGGGTGAAAAGAATTTGTTGAGTTTACGACTAAATTTACGTAAGACATTCTGGGCCGACAAGATAGCAATTTCGCATTGAATTCGAGTCAAATGAAATTCCAACTTAAAACAGATCCTCGTCACCCAGGCCTCTTTTCACGAAATAGTGTCGAAGAAATTCGGTCGTTGGAACTAAGTAAATTCAATTTCGTTTCAGTTCGGTCGGGAGAGTGCAAAGTTAGCGAAGTCGTCCGTCCCAGTAATAAAGTGGAAAATTTACAAATCTCATCTTCACTTTCCTCATTTTGAACTAAAAGCCTCAACTTCGTTCTCCTCCTCTCGTCTTGAAAACCTTTCTTTTATTTCCGAGCTTTGCTTGAATTTATTCGACTTGTAAGCCTGCTTTGAAATATTTCATAGTCCCTGGAGGGATGGAGTAAGGAAGACATGGTTTTTCGTTTTCCTTTCCTGTTTGCCTTGAGCACCGTGGGTTTTATTATGATTTTTTTTTTTTTTTTGTTGCATGGGAAAAATCACAAGGAAGCAACGTACTCTTTAACTTGGGTTATCTCACTTTATACGCCTGCGAATCAGCTAAAGGTACGTCAAGTGGACGCACTACACTTTTCGATAAGGACTGGTCACTGGCGTTCAGATGAAATCCTGATGGCGTTCCCACCTCGTAGCGCCTGCCCCACGGCGAACCAACGCGAGTGACAAGAGAGCGAAACGAGAGAAGCATCTGAAGAGTTTTACCATAGATTAGAAAGTTAACTAGATATAACATGTTAGCCTACTTCTTTCAGTCTTACGCGGTGCCCTAGCGGTACCTGCGTCTACTAATACCTCTGATAATGCTTTGCATTCGTGCTGCTTTGACGGCAAAAGTATTAGCAGAGATATTCGTACCCGCAACTACCGCTAGGGCCTCACGTAGTACTGAAAGAAGTAGGATGCTATATCTAGTTAACTTTTTAATCTATGGTTTTACTTTAACGTTGTTCGCCGATGTTTATATTTCGCGTCCGGAAAGGCGCAGAGCGATTTTAGCCCCATGGTGGTGGATGCGCCATTTACGTTGTGACTGTGTGAGTGAGTGACTCGTCCTTCTCGATGAGAATAATTCGTCCATGGTTAACCTATAGGGCCTAGCTAATTACAAAATTTCATGTTTCGTTACCGCACGGAAGATTTTCGTTTCATGAAATTATAATTAACCTCATAGCAAGTATCTCCTTAGCTACGAAAATACGAACGTAGACACCTTTGTATTTCAGTAAGAAAACGTTATGTCACTCACCGCTACTTTTATCCAATCCATCATGCTGCGAAACATATATTATGGTTATAAATCAGAAAAGAAACCATTCGACTTTCTGAAAAATGTAGCAATTGCCAACAATCCAAAAAATTCAGCATTTTTAGGTCCAAGAAACCCGCTCGCACGGAACTGGATTGACAAATTACGCTAATGTTTTCACCTCCGCGTCCATCTAATGCCCCTTGCAGCATATTGGCACTACAAAGGTTGTTCGATTCAGCTTGTCCATGTCCTTCACAACATCAACACGTACAACATAAAAAATACTCTATGGTTCAAAAACTGTTTTTAAGAAAGTAGTTTTTTAGAAAGTATCATTTTTTAGCTCCAAAAATGACTTTTCCCTCCAGTTTGACAGTTTTTTTTGTGAGAGATCCCCCTTGACGGGCCTAAAAAATGTATGACACCAGAGGGTCCAAAAATTTCACGACTGTCTCCCCCCCCCCCCTTCATTGTCTCCGCTCTCCCCCTACCCCCACCTCCGGAGATAAATAATGACCAGTCCCCCTTAGTGCATTCATTCAAAGTTTGACCCCGATGTGACGAGCAGTTTGAAAGAAAACCCTTACCAGACAGAGTTTCAGAGTCTAGTATTAAACTTCCCGACATTTGCCGTACGTCCTTCAATAAATTACAAATTGCTTTTTTTTCCAGGACAGCGACCATTTTGTATCATTAATTTAAAAAAAAAAAAGATTTTCCGACTGCCACAACGACTTAACATGCCAAACAGAGAGACTTGGAGCATTCACAAATGACCTCTGCTTCCCCAAATACGACTTTCCACGACCTACATCTTCAACGGATTTATTTACTTTCTGGGACAGCCATTGCATTCTGATCACTGAATCGATTTCGTTTTTTATCTACACAAAAGGAAACTTTTGACTTCTCGTTTCTTCGCACTGTTTTGACATTCGACGAGCAATTGATGAATTCCCTGTTTACAAATACACTTTTGACCCAATTCCTTCAAGTTAAGAAAAGTCGACCAAAGTACCTTCCAACGTGACAAACGTTCCTGTTTATGTGTTAAATTCCCTCGTTTATTCGAGGGCTCATAGAAAGTGCTTATTTGCACATCCTTGAACATGCTCTGAATGGTTTTTGTTTGAAATCCTCCGACTGGTAAACTCATACACAACGGAATCAAGGATGTGAATTAGATACACTTTGTACACCTTTGTAATGGATGCTAAAATAAATCTATTCAAGGATCGAATTTTACCGGCACAATTGGTAAAACGGTTATATTGAAGTAATAAACCTTTTTACTAATTATCAAGTTTGTTGGTGGGTAATGATTTAAGTTCAGACACCCGACACCAAACTGTTTCTTCGCCTGGTGTCTTTCTGTCACAGCGACTGCAACCAAACGAAAGGAAGGAAGGATATGAAAGGAAGGGCACGACAACACAATGGTTATTTGCGTCTGTACTTTGACAAACGTGGCTAATTTAAGCAATCAATACAGAACAAACGATAGTTTGAATATTAAATATCGACGGGGCGATGCTTAAAAGTAGTGTATATTATACCATACCATTTAACTTGGTTCATCGATTTTAAGGTTTTTTCTTAAGGAGCTCTACAGTCTACATCCTGCGCTTTACACATTAGCGTTTACACATTTGACTTATGCTGCCACCAGAGAATATTTTAAGACAGACGCCTCTGGTGAGAATATTCAGTTGTGTATTTAGCGGTAAGATTTATACCGTAAGATTTATGATTCAGATTTTCCTAATTTAATGTCTACTGAGAAACCGTAAGGCGTTCTTACATCCGTGCAAACCTTTAAGCTACTCAGTATACCTTTTTCCCCCAAAATGTCGACTTTAATTTCCTGCATGATTCTGGTGTACTGAACGATGCTCTTCGTTAAGCGCACCGTTCAGTATGCGCACAAAGCGCACCGTTAAGCGGACTTTAAGTACTCCGTTCAAAACTAAGATAATTACAAACAAATATATCAAGTGCGCCGTAAAAAAAAAAAGGTTACATGATTGACGTTTCAGTTTACTTGTTAAAATGTACACGGATAAAAATTGATGATTTTTAATTGAAATAAGCAATACAATTGAGAAAATTGCACCTGTTTAAGTGCATGCTGTTGTGTTTTACGTTTTAGTCTTCTGTACAGCCGTACCGGCTGAGAAGACTTTTGCAAGACTTTGTCCGTCCGTCCATCCGTCCGTCGCTTTTTACAACTTCGCAACGGTACCAGATAGAGACGACCACTGTTAACAACATTACATTCAGTGTCAAAAGTTAGTTAAATAACATGACAAATTCAAACATCGTTACCTCCTTATAGCTAATAGATTTCTTCGACGTAACTAAATTAAATAATAACATTTCATCGTCGAAATGAAATCGTCAGGATTTGTGTTAACGCAGCCGTAAAAACAAAAATATGTTAGCTTCGTTTAAAAGAGTCTTGTCGCATTGTTGCATGAATGAATAGGTTTACGGTCGACCCAATTTCTCCATTAGTCCTGTCTGCTACTTACGAAACTACAACTGCCGTTAAAAAAATTAGGCCTAAAAAATGAAAATTAGGTCTAAAACCTCGTTACCATGGCAACGTCAAGTTGGGGGGGGGGATTGAGGCTTAATGGCGCGTCGACAACTTGGTCATTAGCGCCAACCTCAGTCACAGTGCAGTGGTCCGGGTTGCCACTGCACCACACATTACAGAGATGTTATTCAAACCCCTAATCTAAATCGCTAGACCCCTAGCTAAATCGTCAAGTTGCTACGAGTCGCTGCTGGCTTTCTCAACAGCGTTTCTCCTAGCCCTTCCCTACTACAACTGATATATATATATAGGCTACGTTGCGCATTACGTTGTCACACTGTAACTGTGTGCCCGGATCGAGACATACCGTGTTGCAAAAATGAATAGGATTACTGTATACAATCCAAATCTCCGTTAGTTGCTGCTTACGAAATTAAAGTTGTAAATTAGGCCTAAACGCTGACAATTGCGCCTAAAATGTAAAATAAGCTTAAAAAGCTAACACATTTTTAACGGGCAATTCTGATGGTTACTGCTTTTAGATTATATAATAGAGATAGCTGTTGCAATGCGTGATAGAGAAGTGTGCCTCACTATTGGTAGTGGCAGAACTGCACAGAAGACCGGATGCGACTAGGTAGTCGCTGTAGCCGCTTGTTTACATATATGATTCGTAAAACACAACAGCACTTAAACAGATGCAATTTTCTCAATTGTACATTTGTTTATTTCAATTAAAAATCACCAATTTTTATCCGTGTAGATTTTAACAAGTAAAGTGAAACGTCAATCATATAACCGTTTTTTTTAAGGCACGCTTGACGTTTTTGTTTGTAATCCCTGAACCTTTTTCTTGATATTCAGTAATGTCGACTAAAAACTGGAAAAAAACTGGAATGAATATTATTCTTTAAATTGACAGCAAACAACGAGTATTATAAACTCGCCGTGTATGATAATGATCAAATTGCACTTTTAATTAGAGAGGAACTTATATAATTCATCGTTATATCGGTCAATTTTTATTGGTTCATTTCATCAACTACTTTTTTCTTGTTAATTCTTCAAATTGTGAGTGGTTAGTAAAACTGCTCTAATACACTTGGTACTCTCAACGAAAACTATCATAGGTATTAACCGGAAACGCCAAAACTAAGCGGTATAGTCCTTCCATGAATTGATCTGGCACCATCATCAACAAATCTATTATTCATAATAAGACAATTTCCAGTTAAAGTGCATTTCCAATCACAATCAACAAATCGGTAGGTCAAACACTCAAATTGATTGGAATTTATCGTCCTGTACCCGTGTTCAGTCACGGACAATTATATGTTGCAAGAGTACGTACATCAAATGGTGTAAAAATCAAAATCATTAATGGCCAACAACAAGGAAAAACAATACCAAATGTCGATGCAGTCTTCGGAAAAAAATGACGTTTTTAAAGAAATATTCACCAAATAAACTTCTAAATCAGTAAAATCAAACTAATTTAAAATTAATTTAAAGTTAATTTGTTAATGAAAATTTTACATTAAAATTAAAAAACCCAACGAATTTCATAACACAATTAAATGAACAAAAACTGATTGTTTTTACTCACTGGTAATGTCACAAAGTGATCGTAATAATTGGTGTTTGAAATATGTGTGTTTGTCGGTTTTTGTTTTAGTTATAGTATTTGGTGTGAATGATTATGACGTGTTCATTTTAAGTGTATTTTCATTTTACAATTTTGTAGACGTTCTGTTTTACGGCGTTAGTTTTGTAAGTGTTTGGAGCTTACATTTTAGTTCTTATGCATGTTTATTTTGTGTATGCATTTTTAATGTGCGAAATATCCAACCGTTTTGTTTGTTTGACTTGTGATGTACATGAATACTGGTGCATGGAGGTTGGTATGTCTCAATCTTTGTTCCCTGTAATTGGAGTTCAAATTATAGTTAGTTTCGTTCGCGTGAACGCTAATCAGTTTTTTCTTTATTTGTGTACCTTCATAACTGTGAGTTCCATGAGGATACGAACTCTAATGTTTTTTTTTTGTAAACGGCAAAGCCATTTTTTGTTTACTTGATTTGTAAACTTTTTCGTTTCCTTTTTGTTATCATTGTGTTACCAATTTTGTTTGTACAAAAAAAGGAGCATTAGAAATTTATATGTCCATGTTCCGTCCATGCCTTGTCCCAAGTCTGTTACTTGATGGCAACACACTAGCGCATGTCTAGATTTAGAATGTGTCAGCTCGATTATTAACGGTTGGTCCTACATTGTTGCGAGCAGTTGTAGTTCGAATTCGTTTCTTTATTAGAGTCTAAATGGCCTAAACGCCGTACACTCAACCACAGAGACTTACACACTACGCTTAAAACTAAACCAAAAACCAAGCATGCTACACCCAATACACCAACATGACCACACAACAGACACGTCGCCAGAAAACGTCTTAATCACACGGAGTCCCAAAGTTGCTTCAGCAGATGTGGGAATCCGCACTACACTGCACCACATTTTCAATCCCAGAACACCAACTTCCAAAGGAGTGAGCAGGAGACAGCAGCGGGCTCTAACACAGTCAGTCGCTAGAAACAATTGAGGGTTGAGAATTTGAATTGAATTCAATTTATTAAGGAGCAAAATGCTACTTAATCACCGCCTCCGAAAACCCTAACTACAAACTAATAAGCATTAAAACACTGAGAAACACGCACTAAACAAATCTATACCTGACTGGGCACAAATAAACTGAAACTGCTCGCAGGTTCCTAAAGTGGCACTATCACCGATTGGATAGCGAAGGAAAATACCAAGGCGCCATCTAGCTGCTATAAATTCACTGGTCGACTCTCGATTGCAAAAATAATACAATTTACTTCTTACTCACTCCACAAGCGTTTACAAAACATTAAATGTCACAATCAGATGTCGATCAAATGAATTTGTCTCACAAGCCGGCAAAGAGCGTCTCCGCCGCTTGTAGCATCCTTTTGCGGGAGTGACGCAGGCGGTAAAACGTTCTTCCAATTTATAGTTTCTTCCCCCTCCACCACGCTAATCGTTACAATTGCCTAAAATGGAATTTTCGACCCTTGTAGAGAGTATGTCGCTCACCACGCGTTCGACTGTTCGCAAAAGTTTCCACATTGATGTTCTCCCCCCCCCCCCCCGACTGCGGTAATTACCCTTAATTACAGGTATTTGATAATGACACCAATTTAGGCTTCGACTAGAACACTGCAGCTGATCCTTACACTGCAATGACATTGTTAACTTTTACAGATTGCTCCCAGGTACACGATGACGTACCAAATTTTCACTCAATAACTAAGGAGGTCGTAGCTTCTTTATTTCTTTAAAAGAAATGCCGTTGTGTATTCCTTCACTTGGTGAAACCCCTTCTAGATAGTACTGGATAGCGCTAGATGTTGCCAGATTCTGCTAACTTTTAATTGGTGATACAGCTACTTTAAAGTTAAAGAGGACATTGTGAAGGTATACATTCCGAACAAATCTGCAATGACACATTTGCAATGTTCCCAGTAAGCAACTTGCCACGCAGATATGAAAACATGACATTGGCTAAGAGGAAGTGCTCTACCGTTTCATCCTCAGCTGCCCACATGCATCTTGCGGGCACCTTGCACTCCGGGAGAGCCAGGAAGCCGTACATCGGCGTTTCCCCCAATCGAAGAGCCAACAGTAATGATGCTGTCGCATTTTGCCTCACATCCAGCTCCTTCGGGACAGAAACCGACGGGTGAAAGTTGACCAAATGCTTATCAGTGTTCTCCTCCAACCATGATTCCTCCCAAAGGAACTGCACAAACTTATTCAGACTGGAATGAAGATCTTTCGGGCTCATTGAGGCAGCTAACAACCGGAGAACTGAGTCCTTACATTTGGACAGGTCATCTGCCACCAAATTGCCTATTACAGTGGAGTGGCCGGTCACCCAACTTAGTGAAACCTACCTCCCTTCTTGCCTGCAGTCAAATATCCTTAGACTCTATGCCAATTACAATCGGTTGCAGGCTGACTATGAAGTTGCGAGTGTAAAAAGACGGACTGCGCGTCAGAGTACACAGCCTACATGATCCAACGCCAAGCCGTGATCAATAGGCTACCCAATGGAATAGCTACAATTTGGAAACAATTGAACTGGCCCCCTGACAATGGGCGACCTGGGGGTAGAGCAAGTGTTGGTTCTGTCCCTATATACGACCGTGCTTCAAGGGCGCCCAGTCCACCAGCTCAGGCTAAAAATTAAATGGTACAAAGGGGTGGTTGATATGTCCAGATTGCTCACAGGCCCTGGCTTATGGGGGACCCTGTAATGGAGGGGCCATGCTGCTTATGGTATTGTACTAATAACAGGTGACCAGAATGCAGACATTGATTCAAACGAAAAAGCCACAAAAGGTCGCAAAAAGCGAAAAAAAAAGCTTCTCAGATTGTTCACAAAAGTGTATAAGGTGACCCACAAAACATTTGGAGCCATAAATCCCATCAAACCTCTGCATGGCATGCCTCCCGAGGCCCTTAAATTATAGATGTAACATCCTACTGGTTATAACTGGAAGATTAAGCGAAAACCAGGATAGAGAACAACGATCGTTTCATTTTGGTTTATAACAATGATTGTTCCATCTTGCTCGACGTAAACTTTAATTTGATTAACTGGGCACAAAACGGATTTGTCATTTAGAAAAAATGAAACTCTCAGCTGTGAAGTTATACAAATAAAACACGGATTAGAGTTTACTCGAACGAAACGTATTATAATTTGAATTCCAATTCCAGGGAATAATGATTGTTTTTATTCCTTGGTAATAACAGAAAGTGAACGCAATTTGCGTTCGAATTGAGCCATGTCTGTGAATATGAGTGTAGATGTGATTAATTTGTGCATTACGTACGTTTTATTATTTTGAAATTGTTTATCTCTGTTGGTGGGTTTATGTTTTTAATTCTGTTTCGTGTGAAAGCTATATATGTGTCTTTTGCGTGTGCATTTGTAATGTGCAAGCCATGTAATTGCTTTCTTGTTAAGGACATTTGTTTTGTACAGTTCCAGGTAACAAGGATTGTTTTAATTCCTTGGATATATCAGTAACTGAATTTGTGAGTGCGTGTGTATGTGTGTTTAATGTGTGGATTATACAGGGTGGTCCATAAAAAAAGCAACAGCAATATTTGTTAGCACCCTCCAGAACCTTAAAGGTTCAGATGATGTCTAGTAGAACAGGTAGTTTTGAAAGTCCCCTTACGGTTATGGAGGGTGCTAACAAAAAAGTTTGGACTTTTAAAAAAATTTTGCTGTTGCGTTTTTTATGGACCACCCCGTATACAGGCGTTTTATTATTTTGATAATTAGTTTTGTTTTGTTACCTTGAAAAACAAAATAAAGACTAGAACAAACAAAATTAAAGAGCTTGAAAAGAAACTAAATGCTGAGGAACAACTAGTGGAAAATAAAAAGAAAACAAATGAATCTCTAAACCCCAAAAAATCAAGAACATCCAAACCCATACAGAAGAACAACAAGGTCGACTAAACGAATACAGAATGGAGGCAGAAGAACATCTTTCCTTCTGTGACAATCAAATAAACACAAGTACAAAAAGGAAATGAAAAACAAGCCAATGAACAATAAGAAACGTCAATTTAAGTATGAATAAACAATGTATTCAAACATGTATGTACATTAATGCCAAACCACTAAAGTGTGAAGTAAAAGACCAAAAATACTTTTAATAAATTGATTAAACCAGAATGTAAAAAATATTGGAAAAACGATCTGATAAGGACAACGAATTGACACTGAAGAACAGTAGTCCATCAAACTAGTAAGAAACATGCCACCCGTTCTAACCATACCGGTGTACGGATAATATGATGCAGTCACAGGTGATGCTGGTGCGTTTTGGGGTTTTAAAAAGCTTACAATAAAGATTTTTGGTAATGGTAAATAGCAGCAATCTTTATGAGAATAGAATGTTGCCTAAAAATCGTCCTGAAAAACCTAACTCTGCTCAGCCTGGTTGCAGGAGGTTTGCGGATCTGGTCGAATCCCTGGAAAGGGGACCTTGCCATAGTCCCCACCAAAACTGCCGGCCCGGGCAGCATGAGAGGCTACCATGCTTCTTCAGTGGCTATGGGAACTATTCTGGCAAATTTTGGACAATCTTTCGCCCCCTACGATAATCGGAGGTTTCCCGGGTTGAATACCCGGGTTGGTACCTCCCTTTACAAGATATTTTTTCTTCCCTAAAAAGTCTGGTAATGTTCAAAATTGAGCCTGTTCAGCCAAACGAGCATTAAATTGTTTCGGCTCACTTCAGGCTCAAAAGAAATTAATTTAAAAAAAAAGTGACCTTACGTAACTTTACCTACATGCAACATTGTAACCATTCGAGGATTGCCGATTTGCTCTATCAGTTTCCACTCTAATTCCAATCTCACCTCTCCGACAAACAACATGTCCACCCGCCAATGGGCACATTTCGGCCATCTTGCAATTATAACCTAATTACGCCTAGCCCCAATTTGCCTCAATATAATTTCAACCCAGTTCAACCCAGAGGAGCGCGGAGTGTGGCCTATAGCTTTTTTGGCTCAGCTCTTCCCATTTTCTTTTACGTCCTAATTCTCAATTCTTAATCTCAATTCGTAACCTTAACTGGTGCCTAAAAAGCCATAACCTCAAACGAGCCTAATTTCATCCAGCCCTTTGTAAGTCAGGCAAGCCCAAATTAAATCACCATCAAATCTGAACCACAACGTCTGCGTGGGGAGGGGAGGAGATTGAGGCTTTATGGCGTGTCGACAACTAGGTCATTATCGCCAACCTCATTAACAGTGCAGTGGTCTGAGTTGCCACTGAACCATATATTACACTAGATGTAAGCCCGTGCTACGCACGGGGTGTTGTAAGGATTGTGTGATGTTTCCATCACGGGGTTGGTTTGGTGCAGTTCTTTATATGTAAGTGGCAGTAAAGTGATTGATTGCGTTCAGAGCCGTAGTTAAGGGGGATGCGAAGGGTGCAAGGCATCCAGACCCAGGAGGCAAGGGGGCCCAAAATTCAAAGCATGTGGCCGAAAGTTTTTACATAAAACTTGTGTCCTACGTTTTGTGGGTGCCTCCATTATTGAGGCACTCCCTTTAGTTGTACTTGCTGGCCACCACAGCAACTTCCTGTAACCTGATGTGTGGCCTGTATGTTTAATAAAGGCTGTAAAGGTTAGTGTTGGCAGGAAGCCAATGCTCACTATTATGCCATTCAACCCCCTGTTATCATTGGACCCACACTCACTGGGAGGGGGTTCATACCCCCGCATCGGTAGCTAGCTAGGAGCTTGATAACTTAGGCAAACATAGCAAAAACCACTATAAAATAGGCCACAATCATGAACCCAAAATTCTTTAGTTTTGGGGGCTCTACATTTTACTCTTGCACCCCTTCCTTTGAAAAATGCTAGCTGCAGCACTGATTGTGTTGCCATGTGTTGCGATTTATTGACTTTTGACTTGAGTGTTGCTAGCACTGCTGCTGTTGTTTTGCAGTACAGTACAAATGAAGTGGCCAGCACAAACGAAGTGCTCATACGTTTTCTAGCAGGGAAGCATAAAATTTGCTCCCACCCAGAGAAAATATTTATTTACGTCAACATTTTCAATTACCAAGCACAACTGGAGGGGGAGTGGGAGAGTAGTAAGGAGACAGGTACAGCCGAAAAGGAAAATGAATGAATGGTCTATTTTTTTTTTGGGGGGGGGGGGGGCTGCGGCGGATGGAGAACCATTTTCTGATGCTGGGTTGCGGGATTGGGAAAATGCGGAGGAATATGATGATGACACAGACCCCAGACATCGGCATATTCTTCGTTAGCGGCATATTGGGAGCTACTAATTTGTAACGTCACACGCCAAACGGGGTATAAATAAATAAAAAAGAACTGATTGGCTATAAAAATCTGGCCGTCGGACTGATTTACTGCCAAACGGGAAAAAGGGCAAAAAGAAATAATAAAAAGTCATCAGTCGTCTCCCTTATTAGTATTAGTAACGTGGGGCCGAGGTGGGGGCAAACTGGAAATAAACACCTTTGTTTCTATTAAGCCTTAAAGAACAAAAATACCTATGTTAAGCCATGGGAACAGCTACGTTTTGAAAAATTAATAAAAGGAAAACCCGTGTGTTGATGATTAAAGCATCTTTTGGCTTCGCATCGCTTGCACTTGCACTATGCAACCAACGCGTGAGTACTGAGTAGTAATGATGTGATTACGAATTAAAAACTTTATTCAGATTACAAAGTCATACAGAACATAACCATGACATAACGCTATGCAGTTATAACCATGACCATAACGCTATGCAGTTAGGCTACCACGTTGATCACTCAATTCACTGAAAAAGCCAAGCATTTTTTTCTTTTTCTAAAACACCGAGCAGTTTCGTACTCAAAATCCCGATTGCTTCTTTTTAAACTTAAAAATTAGATGCTGTCTTTTGTTACAACACAACTACTAACAAATCCATACAGCTTGAACTGACTTGTCGTAAATAATAACTGTAGGCATCGAACGATAGCTGCCATAGATGCTGAGATAACGGTTCGTGCTACATTCACGCAAGTATTATAGTCCACTACATTCCGGTCGTGCATATTGCTTCGTTCGCTTGCGTTGACTATCAAGAGATGGCGCCACGACTGTTGATCCGGTTGTTTACTTGCGGCCGTCCGTCGTGTGGCCGTCTCGTTGCGTCCATCTGACGCGACAACTCGATTTTATTAATGAAGATAGATGTTAAACAAACCCCTATTCTAGATCGTTTTATATATCAGAACCTCTTGCAAAAATTTAAAAAAAAAACAAACAAAAACAGGAGGACAGACTCAACGCTCAGTTGATGCACTAACACTTGTAGAAGATGAAAACAGCAACACCAAGTGCAGGATTATGACAATCAAAAAGTGCATAACGGACTGTAAGGGAGGATAATCACCAAATTTTTAGGAGCGTTGCGAGCTTTGCTTCACGCCGCAACGTCACTCGTTGCTAGGCAACGCTTCAAGCGTCAGGCCAAAGCCCGGTTCCTAGCGTTCCTTTGAAGGCGGTGGAAAATTTCATATTTAAAGCGAGCTGTTGGCACTACGCCCTAGCTTCAGCCAATAGGAGGCTCGCTGTACCGCAGGCAAGCCGTATATCTGTACTGTATACACACAAACCATTAACCAAAACGCATTTATTTGCTTTAGCAGCTTCGCCCAACAAAATCAACACTCTAAGATTCACGAAGAATTCACGAGTCTAATATTTTTTTAAAACCCTTTTCGTGCAGCTCGACTTTTATCAGTGGGAGCAATACGAGCGGCATGGGGAAATTAACTACATGTTTTCAGTTCTGTTAGAACAACAATTACCTTTTTCAATGTCTTAATGGTGCGTCACTTAATATTACTGTTTGAGATCGTACAGGCGATCAACAAAACGCAGTTCAACAACGTCAAGCTGATGTCAGTTGTCTTGTTTGTAGACAAAGCGGCGTTTGCAGCGTCGGTGTGTACAGACCCAAGTTGAACGCGTCAAACGCTCTCCAAGACCATACGCTGCAACGACCAAGCCAAGCTCGCAACGCTCTTAAAGGTTTGGTGAGCATCCGCCTTTAGTGGGGGTGGGTGAGGGGACTCAGGCTTTACGGCGCATCAACAGTTAGGTCATTAGCGCCGGCGGTATCAGTTACATTTAAGAGGGATAACCCCCCCCCCCCTAAAAAGGAAGACGTGAGTAAGATTGGTGTGACCAATACGTGAACGAGCCAACACCACCACTACTCGTTGAGTGCAGTGATCGCCATGCCTCGACTGTAGCCGTCTTGTTTGTCCCACAAAGCTTGCTGTAGAGTTGGAAAAGCGTCCGAGGGAACAAGGCTGAGATCCCTCGCCATGCCTCACCCCATGAAGGCCCAATTGTCGTTCAGAACTTAGGTTACTTCCCTCCAAATCTGCCCTATAGTGGTCCCCAAGTTCATTCTCCATAAACTTCCGTCCGATTCATGTGGCCGTCCAGTAATCCTTACTGCCAGGTAATAATGATAATTCATGATTCCCGATTCCTGCCTTTTCGGCCCAAACATAATTAGAATATTGACCCTGCTTTCCCATAACGTTAAACGCAAGTTGAAGTGATTGATTAACAAGTGGATTTGCGCGGATTAAATGGATTTAACGTCTGCTTTAAAGGTAGGTGACACAACCACACGAAGTCCGGTCCAAAATTCAGTTCCCATCGGTAAACATTGCTTTCTCCCAAGCTGTTTCCAATCCAATAATCTAATTCTGATCTAATTCAATATTGACCACCGTAGAAACAACATTATTAGTGTATCGACCGTATTCCATCCAGTTTATGCAATATTGATCGATACGCGTAGCTGATGTCGGGAAGAGAAAGTTGGTGCCAGCCTTTCTTTGGCATAATGATTAATAATGTTACATATACTTTGCAAAACGATCATTTTTTGACAACACGGTGGCTCTTATAAGCTTACCCTTTTTTTTTTTGAGTTTTTTTTTTGGTGGGGGGGGG
>JAHWFP010178788.1:0-21954 GCA_023313725.1 Lithobius niger | reverse complement strand
TTAAACTCGGGTGAGTTGCCAAATGTGTCAACAGATGGTGCTTTCTCCCCATGATGACTGGATAGCAATAAGGAACGCAAAGTACACATTCGTCAAATCGACGGTAATGGGTTTCCAAAAGCAGCAATGGATCATTAACAAAAGGTTAGCCGCGTGTTGGCCTTGAAAAAAGCCATTTCTACTTTTGTTGTTATTGAGTGTTGCCATGGTTACTCGCAGTCATTATCGCAATAGCCAATTACCGATCACACTGGGCGTTCGTAACGACTAGTGTCGCTTCGTTTGACCCAGAAAATCGCAGGAAAAGTGGTTAAATTTCAAGGACACTGTCGCCATTAGGAGTGACCGAGAAGTTGGGATTTAATTGCGGGCCACACACTCCATGAGTTTGACACGCGGAAACGTAATGTAAATCAAAGCTGGTGAAAAGCTAAAATCTGCCACTAGTTGTCAGCACTGCCTGACTTGTAGATTTCCTCGTCTTTTTCGGCAAATTGGCTAAAAAACAACTGATGAAACAAAAGGACTCGGATGAAAGACATTCGATGTATTTGCAGGTTCCATCATGAGTTTCTTGCTCCCTTCCTCCCTCCCTCCCTCCGGGAGCAAGTGTTATAACCAGTGCAACACATTTTTTAGTCTTCTGTACAGCCGTACCGGCTGAGAAAACTATTGCAACAACTTTATCCGTCCGTCCGTCGCCTTTTCAACTTCGTAACGGTACCAGAAATTGACGACCATTGTTTACAACGTTAGATTCAGTGTCAAAAGTTAGTTAAATAACATGGCAAATTAAAACAACGTTACTTCCTTATAGCTAATAGATTTCTTCGACGTAACTAAATTAAATAATAACATTTGATCGTCGAATTAAAATTCTAATGATAACACTGCAGCCGTAAAAACAAAATCATTTTGGCTTCATTTAAAAGTCTCGTCGCATTGTTGCATGAATGAATGGGCTTACTATCGAACCAGATTCTCCATTAGGCCTATCTGCTACTTACGAAATTAAAACTATAGTTAAAAAAATTAGGCCTAAAAAATGAAAATTAGGCCTAAAATCATGTTACCACGGCAACGTCAATTTGCTACGAGTAGCTCCTGGCTTCAAAAACAGCGACTCTCACGTCACTTCTCTACTACCACTGATCTATGATAGGCCACGTTGCGCGTTACATTTAACACTGTAACTGTGTGCCCGAAGGCGCACCGTGTTGCAAAAATGAATAGGCGTACTATACAAATCAAATCTCCGTTAGCTGCTACTTACGAAATTAGTGCTCCAGGTAAGAATTAGGCCTAAAAGTGGGCAAATACGCCTAAAATCTAAAATAAGTTTAAAAGCTAACACATTTTTAACCGGCAGTTCTGATGGTTACCGCTTTTAGATTATATAATAGAGAGAGCTGTTGCAATGCATGATAGAGGTGTGCGTCTCACTATTGGTAGTGGCAGAACTGTATAGAAGACCGGATGAGACTAGGTAGTTGCTCTAGCCGCTTGTTTAAAGGGGTATTTATTCGGTTCTAAGATGCCCACTGGCTGACACGAATCCCACAATACATATAAACAAGAAAATTTAAATTGTCAGCCCTCGTTTACGGATCTTGTTCACCTAAAACGTAACACAGACAACGATGAGTGTGATGAAACATTAAGGTATGATGGTATCCCTACAACGATAATCTGGTATATGCATGTACCTTTTTCTCAGAAACAAGGTAAAACTTTGAAATTTTTTGCAGTGTTAGTATACGTCTTCCTAAAGATGTTCAACTAGAATTACACATTTCAGGTGAATATTGTTTTAGAAATACAATAATAAACTTCGATAAAAATTTAATTAATGTTGTGCTATCAGTCACGTAGTCAACAAAACCAGTAAGTTAGTCTAAACATAATAAAATTAGTAGTGTATGCCCATAACTACGAAACGAACACCCCTACAAATATATAACACTCTGACCAATAGTTTTGGAAAAAAAGAAACACAAACTTGAAAAATTATAATTTTCGCCAAACCGCGCAGAACTTCGGCGCAAAACATACAATTAAAGGAATCGAATTGTCTAAAAACTGCTATATTGGTAGTTTAAATACAAAAATTTATAGTTTTTGTTTTAAATGCTATAGTGTGGGCCCTAAAACATTTATTTAAACAATAAAAAAAATTGAAAATTTGCTCCTCTTCCCGACTCTACCGTCTTACTTAAAAAAAAAATTAAACATTAAAACAAGGTTCGTAAACAAGGACTGAAAATTAAAATTTGCTTGTTTTTATATGTTTTTTATTTGCTTGTGTTATTCGTGCCAGTAAGTGAGCTTCTTGAAACCGATTCTTCTCTTCATTCACAAAGTAATTCTGAATTTTCTGGTATTTATTTAATCAAAATAACTCAAAATGTGAACAGTTTCTTTTTCTGGGGGATGGACGGCCTTGAGGGAAGGGGGTGCCTTTGCAAGAAATACAGCACTCGCTGCATAAAAAGGCTTAATCCGGCCCTGGCGGTGTGGCTAATCTGTACCGTTTTGGATTGTGGGGATTCTGCACCATTAAGGATTTTGGATTTTGGGGATTCTGTACCTGTCGGGATTTTGGGTTTTGGGTATTCTATATCCGTGGAGATTTTGGGTTGTGGGTGATTCTGTACCTGTGGGGATATTGGTGTGAGGATAGTGAGCCGTGGGCATTTTGTTGCTGATAAATTTGTGGCTTCTTTATTTAATTTTCTTGTTCTTGTGTTCGTTTTATAATTCTTTAGATTTCGCATATTGGTTTGTTCTTTTCAACTTGGCTCAGTCTGATTTAGTGTTAAAAATATATATTTTCCTCTCTCGATGGCGTTTCCAGGGGACACCGCCCTTTCCCAAAGCAGAGAGAACAATTTTTTTGTATACCAACACTTAACGATTTCAGAGGACATAAAAATACCAGAGAGAATATAAAAATATATGGCCGAAGGTATTCAGAATGTTGCCTTCATATTTTATGTTTACGTCCCTGTTTATCTGTCACGCATGTTCTGCCACTTTACTTTTATTTCGTTATGCGAGCGAGTTTCACCATTTGATAACATTTCAAAACAATTTCATTTGTCCATTTCTATCCAGTCATCCTTACTTAATCTGCGCATTTCCGTAGTTGAGTTGAATCCAGAGCCGGATTTATAAGTAGGTCCGAGAGGCCCGGGCCTATAGCGGCACTTTTTTAGGGGGGGGGGGGGGCATGACGGCTTAAACACAATTATACGTGAGAAAAGATGGTGCGAGTTTTGCGGGTGCTCCGCCTTTCATGAAAATTTTTTAACAAAATGCTGGCGTCATCCATTGTTAGAATTAAGCAAACTGCAGCTCAGACTAAAAACGTTACGAAATACCGCATCCTGTCAAGAGATGACACTATATAAATAAGTTGTTGCTATCATGTGCAATACATACAAATAATGCTTTTCACAACAGTAACCGTACAGTACCGTGTAGACCGATTTTGAAGTTGCCAACGACTCACTTTTTTCTCAAATATCTGCGAATTGTTCAGCGTATAACAATTCAAAGTTTTTTCTCTATCAATGCAATGTTGTATCAGTACTGATTGAGTGCAGCGTCGGTGTTGTAGGCCTATGTGAGTAGGGCCTATATCTGATATTGTCTTTAAATCGCTCTACGTTATTTACGAACTTTTCATTGTTTGGCCATTTTGTGTAGGGTTGGTTGTCATGCGTTGATCGTTACAATGAAATAAAATGAATAGCAAAATGAGTAGCCGTGAGCGCGTGAAACTAAGCGACACTCATTAACAAAAAAAAAAACAAAAAAAAAACAGGGGGAAGCGAGGGAAGAAAGGGACAAGGTCCTATTAAGCCAATCCCCAAAATTTCTTAATTAAAGTTCAAAGGGAAACAGAAATAGGTTACTTTATTTTTGCCCTATTAGTTTTCCATGGATCGCAAACGAATCTACAAATTAAGAAAGATGCTGGCTGAGGCGGGGGGGGGGGGGGGCAGCCTAAAATAAACAATCCTCAGAGTCTGGGGAGGGTAAGTTTTGGGGGCATTGAAGAGCGGCATTACGTCTGGGCCTACAGGCGGCAGGAGCTTAAATCCGGCCCTGGTTGAATCGAATTTAACTCGGATACAGTGTGGTACATGCGTCTCCAGGGTCGTGTATGCTGTGTAGTACAATAGTGTAGCACGCTTGTAGAACACTAGTGTAGCACTTTGTGTTGTACAATAATGTAGCACGTTGTGTAGCACAATAGTGTAGCACGCTGTATTGTGCACTAGTGTAGCACGTTGTGTAGTGCAATAGTGCATCACACTGTGCAGTACAATACCGTAGCTCGTTGCGTAGTACGGTAGTGCAGCACGCTGTGTAGTACAATAGTGTAGCCGTCTGTGTAGTACATACAATAGTGTAGCACGCTGTGTTGTACAACAGTGTAGCGCACTGTGTAATACTACAGTGTAGCACTTTGTGTAGTACAATAGTGACAGTGTAGCCCATTGTGTAGTAAAATAGTGTAGCCCGTTGTGCAGTACAATAGTGTAGCACGTTATGTGGTACAATAGTGTAGCACTCTGTGTAGTACTATACTGTCGCCCGTTGTGTAGCACGTTGTGCAGTACAACAGTGAAGCCCGTTGTGTAGAAAATAGTGTGGCACATTGTGTAGTACAATAGTGTAGCCCGTTGTGTAGTAAAATATTGTAGCTCGTAGTGTAGCACGTTGTGCAGTACAATAATGTAGTACGCTATTTACTACAGTAGTGTAGCACGTTGTGTAGTACACTGAGCGGACGTGTCAGTATGGCTTATGGGTAGGACTTCGGCCTTTGGTTTCAAAGGTGGGTGGTTCACTCTTTCGCTCAGGCAGTCTGACGTTTAAGTCCAAACGGCAACGTAAATATCACTGCATCAGTATTTATTTAGTACAATAGTCAGGAGACTTTTTTTTTTGTAAAAAAACATACAAACTTATAAGTGAACATTTTTCTTGCCTTTTAGGGAGAAACCCGTGGCTGTTTTCACAACATGAAGCTCGCAAAGTCAATATAAGCAGTAAATAATAACAGTAACTGAGTAAATTAAGCCTTTAAGTGCATGCGAGTTAAAAATTCACAGCGTGTCGATCCTCAGATCGGGACCGTTATCTATAGAAGAAAAAATTAAAACATCGTTGTAAACACACGCCTAAACGTATATTATGCAATTCAAGAAAGCACAATTTCAATGTCTTACTTGATATAAGATATACATTCAGTATACTCAATATTAATATCTGAAAAGTTCAAACCCTTATCGTAATATGGACGCAAGGTGAACAGGATACAAAAATTAAGTTTAAAAGAATTAAGAGGCCAGCCTAATCGTTTTGGAATGTAACACAGTGAACTTGTGCTTTCTTGAATTGCATGATATAGAGTAGAGTTATCTCGATGCATCGTTCCTCAGATCTCAAGTGTGAAAAAAAAATTAAAACACAAACCTGTGTTTTAATTTTTTTCCACACTTGAGATCTGAGGAACGATGCATCGTGATTTTTAACTTACTTGCACTTAATGGCTTTATTTATTTACTCAATTAATTAATTACAGAAGCACGTAAAGACATAAACAAAAAAAAAGTCTAAAAACTCTTTAATAGTCAGGGTTGAAAATCGGTCCAGCCCGATTCTTCAAGTCTGCATGTCAGTTGGGTAAATACATTTTAGAAGTTTCCTAAACCACCTGAAATTGATGACCCTATTCTAAAACTTCATCCTGGATTTCGCTACCGCATTTCTTCCACAATCCTTTTAAATTGCTTTTATTATTTTCACAAATTGCACCCTCCATCCGTACGTGGCCCATTCCCAACTTCTCCAATGTCGCGTTTTCGTAACTTTGTCCTGTTTCCCAGGGTGTCCCTGTCTCGATCTCGTCCTAAAATATAGGATTGAGGTCGGATGGAGCTCAACGTGTTTGACCTAGTTCGGCGAAACGACGAGGCACGGCGCAGTTGATGGCTGTTGCAGCTGTTGCAGCCTCATCGAGAGACAATCTTTTTCGCAGCGCCACCAGCGACTGAAGTGCTCCCTGCGGAATAAAGTGGAACTGTGTCGCATCGATCGAGAGAGAGAAGGAGCTTAAAGATGCCGAAGCCAAGAGCTGGAACTGGGGCGTGAATAGGCCTTATTAAACCGCGGAGGAAGCCAAGTAGGCCTTGGTCAAAACGAGGCAGGCAAGGAAATGCAGCATGGGATTTCGGAACAAATAAACAAACAAATGAGTTGTGATGAGCTTATTTACGGCATGGTGCTGTTTACCACAACAAAAAGACAGTAAAGTTATCCACACTCACGTGAGTAAACGATTACGTGTGGGTAGTGGGTGGGCGGGAGGGGGGGGGGGAGGGGAGGGGGGAAGTGCGGTTCACAACTAACAAACATTGGAATAACAAGTTTAGAAAACAAGGTTTCGAAAATCATAAAGTAAAAATAATCCACCCAAAACCAAAACTGGTATAAGAGCAGCCGCCAAGTTTCCAAAAAGGGTCGGCCTTTCAAAGTAGTGATATCATTCAACGAGGGAAAGGCCGCCTAATAATTTTGTTCATATTGTGTCCCAAAATCCTTTAAATGGATTTGTATGGATACGTTTGGTTCCTTTTTTTTTACCTTGACAAAAAAAGAAAAAACTACACAGAAAAAAGAAAAACAAAAATCAAATTGATAACACATTTAATATCTTGTTACTGTCTGATAATAAGCAACCAAGCTATTTATTATTCAGTATCCAGTTTTTAATGTAACTCTTTGTCATTCTTATAATTGACAAGTTTGTTAGCACAACTGGCAACTTATTAAAAATAATTGCTGTATAATGACCTTCGTGTTTTAATTCGTAAGAATTCTTTAGGAAAAGTATTTCTTAATTTTTTTGTTCCAAGAAAGTCAATTTTATGAATCTCTTTTATTCTAAATTTGTTATCATAATAGTTTGTTAAAATTATAATAGTCTCTGAACTTTAGTACATTTAAAATTCTATTATCTTCAAATAATTTAATTATGGAATAATGAGCGTTCTCTTTTGCAAAAAGTACTTTAACTATTTTGTTTTGGATTTACTGAAGACTAAAGCGTACGCAATCAACACAAATCGATAATGAAAAATAATTATAATAAACAAAAAAGAAAAAATACACATATGTATGAAATTTTGGACAAAATAAACGAAAATAACAGAAAGAGTGGGTTATTCAAACCATCGGATAGCACTACTGCGTTGCAATGAACGCTATCGTGTGGCTGGGTTGGTCACGAGCTTGAGTTGAAACACCCACTTTAGGAGTACAACTAACGAATATTTTACTACGTTTTCCTCTTTCTTGTATTCTAAGCTAGCAGCCGCTAGACCACGTGGTTTCATAGTAGCTGACGACGTCACAATAGTACGGTCCCCCACCGTATGATGCGTTGGGTACGAGCAAGCCCCTCTCGTAAGGAAGTAATGTTACTCCTAGTTTAAACATCATAATGTTCTAGTGTTTGAGTATGTTCCGTTATCCCATCGTCTTGTGGTTCTAAAGTGGATTAATTGATCACGCCGTTTTATTGTCCATAGTCAACGAGTGGAATATCCAATCAAATATTTCATTAAAAAAAATAAAGCCTACTAAAATTGCACAAATAAACACAATGGTTGCACAAAGTTTCAGTTCATCCCGTTGTCAAGTGCTTTAAAAAGTGAGGAAAAAACCACATGTCAAAGTCAAGGAACACTACAATTAAAAAGTTCAGAAAGTAAAATTTAAAACATAAAAGAGAATCTTTAGCAGCCTGGCCAGAACAGATAATAAAAACAAAACTACAACCCCTCACTTGCAAATGCAGGCTCGAAGTGAGACTGAAAGTGAAAGGCCCTACCATTCATACCATAGGGCAGGCAAAATGCAGTGTGGGAAAGTGCAAGTTGAAATATGAGCATATTATTGCTTATGAGATGATAGTGGGTGGCTGCTGGGGGGGGGGGGGGGGGGGAAAGCAGGTTTAACTCAGCTAATCCGAGTTTTTTTTATTACAGGGACATATTCTTTAATGGATTTATTTTCACGTATGATATGGTTACGTACAGCAGCTTGGTGTGATAAAATTACGAGTGTTTCCAAGTTAATTCTGGATCTAAGCTATTTATCCTTGAAGTGAATTTGAGCATTTTCCACTCCAGGTCAGTGTGCCCTGTCTGCATCCTATTGGGAGATTTCCTGGTGCTTATGCAGTACTGAACCAAGGAATTTGTTGGATCATCCAATGATAAAATTCGATTTAGGGTTCGTAATTCTTTTCCGCAATTTTTGAAGACTTTCTCTTACATATATAGGTGACAACGTGGACGCAGATCCTCTTCTCGTGCCTCACGACACGAAGTATGATGCATGCGGCAAGACAGCGTCGAGTTATACAACAAGAAAACAATTTTTATCGCAGTAAAAGACGGCGGACCGATTTCTTAATGCCATCATTCGACGTTTTAAATTCTCGCTGCAAGCAGCTATTTATTCTACCGTCGTTTGATCACTGTCAGAAGCTGTTTTTTTTTGTGCGAGAATAGCAAATTTTGGAAATAGCGAGAAATGACAACAATGTTGTAGGAATGTTTAAAATTACCGTTACACTTTGTTCTTTATCCTTGATGTTGTTTATATTACAGTTAATTTTTTATGTATTACCGCATTCAAATAGTAAAAACTGGAAACTAACTCTTAAAAAATAAGGGCGGGTTTATGAAACTACTCGCTTTTGCATTCTCGCAGCTAGAACTTAACCGCGATGACACATCATAGCTAAAACCGCCGCCATGTCGGAAGTTCGGACGATTTCTAGCTTATAGCTGCAAGAATGCAAAGGCGAGTCGGTGCGTAAACGCGACCTAAAGGTTGACTAGCAATAGCGCTCGGCGAGCTAGAAGGTCTCGTTGCGTAAAGGCGCGTTCATGAAACGACTGGCATTATGCATTCTCGCAGCTGGCATTTAATCGCGTTGGGAAAGGTGTCGTTGCCAAGGTAACATCGCTAAATCAGACGTCGTTTGAGAAAACGCTTGCAGACTTACAATCCGTGACAATACCATAAAGAATTCCTCCCGACGAAAAAATTTTCCCAGCTGTTCCGAACTCACATCATTGACTGTTTTCGTTGGGAGCTGGCGGAGCTAAAACTGCCGCCATCTTGGAATTTCAGATGATTTCTAGCGTCTAGCTGTGAGAATGCAAACGCGAGTCGTTGCATAAAGGCACACTAAACCCTTCCTGTGCAGTCTAAAGCTCGCCCATTGTAAAATATTGTCGATGAGGAGGGACAATAAATCATGACAACCACAAAGCATATAAAAGAGCAATTGATTTTCTTGACAGCGTTGCTAGGAACATATTCCAAACGTTGTTGAGGACAAACGTTAACTAGATCGTTATTTACGAAATTCTGTCACTGTAGGAATCACAATACAGTCCTGCACTCACTGTGACAGTTACGGAACTGTAACAGTTACAGACGAACGTTTTGGGGAACAACAACTGAGCCAAAGCCATAGAGCAGAACAATAATTACAAACAAAAACGTCAGGTCTGCCGTAAAAAAAGGGGTATATGATTGAAGTTTCACTTTGCTCGTTAAAATGTACATGGATAAAAATTTATGATTTTCAATTTAAATAATCAAATGTACAATTGAGAAAAAATGGCAAAAGTGCTATCGTGCTTTGCGAATTAAACTATTCTCAAAGCACAACAGGGGTGAAATTTACTGAATTGTAGATTTGATTATTTAAATAAAAAATCCTAAATTTTTATCCGTGTACATTTTAACACGTAATATTAAATTCAATCATATAACCCTTAACCCTATTTTTACGACACACTTGACGTTTTTGTTTGTAATCCGTGTACCTTTATTATGGCATTCAGTAGGGTGGATTAAAAACTGGAATTAATGTTACTTTAAATCATATCAAAAACCAAAACTGGTAAAAGGGCCGCCAAGTTCCGAATGATTCGGCCCTTCAAAGGAGTGATATCAACACACCAAATCATTCGCCAAGTTAATCGCACCGCTTAATAGTTCGAAGGTTAAATGAAAACTAGAACATTGCTACTTTCGGTAAGTATTATTCGGTGCGATTTAGTTGGCGAATGTTTTGCTACTACCTTTTGCCTATAGGCCGAACCATTCTCAACTTAGTCACCTCTTTATGGGTTTTTGGTTTGGTTTTAATTTTGTAATTTGTAAACCAATTAATTTGTAAACACAATATTTAGTTAATTTTGGTGTGTTGATATCACTCCTTTGAAGGGCCGAACCACTCTCAACTTGGTGGCCTCTTTACCATTTTTTGGCTTTGTTTATTTTGCTTTGTTTTTACAGTTGGTTTATTTTTCGTGCATTGGACGTGAATACAATTTCTTTGAAACTTGTTAAGATTTATCGTGATGCACTAGTGTGTGTCTAAGCACGTACGTCAGTATCCACGTTCTCTTTGTCCGAACCTTGGCCGTCCAATGAGAGACGATGCCGACAATACTAACAATGGTTATAACAATATTTTCGTACTTACGCGCCCTCCCACGCCATCCCTGTTACGCCCCCAGGCTCCAAACCATAAAAGGTATGCAGTTCGTATTGTACTGCACCCATTCGTCCAATTTCATAGCTGGAAGCCTCCCCGTTATCGCGGTATCGATGAATAATCACCCTATGGGATTTAACATGGGGATGAGCGAATTAGCTAGCTAGCTAGCTAGGTAACACATTTACACGTTATTGAGGGTCAGATTCTGCATTGAAACCAGCTTAGCTAGCATTCCTACACGACTTAATTTTTGTCAGGTGGGTCATTGCTCTCGATTTCAACACAATTTAAGCTTTTGTACCGCATCATTATTTTCCCCCAAGTACCTTCAAAGGGTTCAAAGGGTTTTAGCGAGCGTTAATCGCACCCCAAGTACCTGAAATGTGCCCAACTATGCTTCAAGATATAAGACACTGACGCTATGGCGCCGCGCTACAATGGTTTACAACATCGACAATTGAATTGATGTGATGTTTGTTGTGATGATTATTGCCTAACTTGGCGCGACACACTAGCGTGTGTCCAGATTTACACCAAACGAATAATACAGGTGGGGGTGAATAATTGTTGGCTCACCAGCATTCTTATCATTTCTTTATTTTTTAATCCATGCTTTACAGCTGGCGTTTGCTGATTGGCATTGTGCCCTGATTTTATTTTATTTTATTGAGCACTAAGCGGCTTATAATGCCATACACTCAACCTTAATCTATACCATCCTAACTTAAACTAAACCGGAAGCGACCTGTATTCACCTCTATACTCCAACGTCCACACACTGATCAACCCACAGAACACATGACTATACTAGAGCACACAAAAGTTACCAAGTGTCCTAATTACAATGTTTAAAACAAGACAATGTAAACAACAAAACTGCTCGTTCAGGGTCCCGTAACTCCGGAATGACTCGACCAATTGAAAAAGTGGTCTCTTTGACGATGAAGGAGAAGGAAATTTCTGGCTTTGGTCATGTTTCAAATGTTAGGTAGGTGCAGTACTTTTTTTCTGAAACGATGGCAGAACTACAACAAGCATAAGCTCAACAACAAGTGAACAGTTGTCAAATTTACGTGTGGCTCCCCACTTTTCCTATTGCACAGAATTGCATAATTTTTGCTGTACTTATCTACCATCTATAATCTGGCCAAGTTTCAATAGGGACGGAGATATTACATAATTGTTTGATAAAAGGAGTGATATATCAAAAACCAAAACTGGTTAAAGGGGCCGCCAAGTTCCGAATGGTTCGGACCTTCAAAGGAGTGATATCAACACACCAAAACATTCGCCAACTTAATCGCACCGAATAATACTTTGCAAAGTAGCAATGTTCTAGTTTTCATTTAACTTTCGAACTATTAAGTGGTGCGATTAACTTGGCGCATGTTTTGGTGTGTTGATATCACTCCTTTGAAGGACCGAACCATTCAGAACTTGGCGGCCCCTTTAACCAGTTTTGGTTTTTGATATGATATACGCTATCACCGCGTGTGATAATGAAGCAACAACATAGCCACCCACGAGTGGAACGAATGATTCCATTTGTAATATAAATGGAATCATTCGTGCTCCTGGTGTATTGTTGCCAGAACCCACTCGAATCATACAGACGTCAGGTAATATTTACTATTGTTCTGGGTGTCCATTACTGGAGAACAATGGGCGCTGAATTTGAATTTGAATGGGCGCTGAAAAAGGGTTTAACGAGCGTTAACCACTCCTGGTCATCTGCCCGAAGCCCTAAGGCCGTATGTCTGCAACAGCCAGATATCTGCAACAGCCAGAATGGGCGCTGATTTAATACCTAACAACAATGCAGACATGCTGACAACAACGCACAAATCAATTCACTTGAAAGGTTACAGTTCGTAGACTATGAACATCCCAAAAGGCCGACAGGTACAAAAGGTCGACAAAAATTTTTATTTTTTTTTTAATTTTACCCCTGAATACGTGGTAACTTGAAAAAAACCTAACTGAGGCCTAAATGCAAGGCTGTGTGCGATGACTCATAAGAAATCCTCAGTTGAGCCGTCTGGTTTGTCATGCACTACGGTGTCCATGTACTTTCTAAGATCAAAGTCCCTTCTTTTTTTTGCAGGTGGCGGGGCCAATACCAACAGCCAACACCTAATAGTTTCGTTCCCTTCGTATCTAACCGAGTTCCAGAATTCGTAACGAGTGAGTTGCAAGTTCGAGATTAAAAAAAAAAACATACTTTAGGCTAGTTTAACGAAGTTTTGTAAGGTATTAGGTTGTCTGCCTTTTGTACCTGTCAGCCTTCTGGTGTGTCGGCCTTTTCGACTGTCGGCCTTTTGGCTGTATGCCTTTCATCTGTCGGCCTTTCGGGTATCGGCTTTTTGGATGTCCGCCTTTTGAACAATATCACGAGGGGCAATTTGTAAAACAATTATGTATACTAGCTGTACCCCCGGAGTAACATACGCCGGTCTAGCCAGTTCCCGCATACATGAGCGAAATACTATAGCAAGCAGTACGGAATGAAAAGGGCGCCGACTGCTCCTGCTTCCTCCTCCGAACTCCGCTGCGGTCTGATTTTCCCCCATGCCCCCCCTACCCCCGTAACCCCTTTCCCGTCCCGCACCCGACCCGGATTCCCCTAATGAGTGGTCTGAATATCCCCATCCCTGCTCCCCCTTACTTTTTAACCCGTGCTGATTTGTTTTGTTATGGAAGTAAATGTCTTTTTTCAATGGAGGACGCTCAATTGCCCGTTTCTCAGTTCTCATACCAAACGCAATAAATCCAACAACGGTCGTGCATGTAGTGATTGTTACTGAACCAACTTTGAAACTCTTCACGTCGGCTCTAAGAGGTAGCATTATTAAAGCAATATATCGATTGTTACTGATTGTCTGACATTGTCGGTCGCTCGCCCTCTTTCATTATAGTGCACAATGATGAATTTGCTTGCCCAACCTAAGCGTATATAGATGTTTTTAAGGAGTAATCCACTGCATGTCTTAGGTTATTTAGGATTTTTTGGGTCATTGTCCTTCAGAAACTGATGCTGTGAATTGTGATAAAAGCACGGCAAGTCTTTTTCTCATTGGCCTCAATACCAATATTTTCCTTTGTCACAGTGAAACCAGTAGCCGAAGAATGAACAAAGCCTTTGACAAAGGTGTTAAGTTTTATCTTTTGCCGACTCGTCTTTCTACTTTCTCTCGGTCCTGAAATGATGGCTTCGGGGAAGAAGAAAAAGTCTCCGGTCAAATGGAAGAATGCCAAAGTGCCCTAAGAACATTGAGATTCCTTCTGCCTCAGGCCCAAACGTTGCCCAAAACCCATTGTGAGAGTGTTCATAGAAGCCTTTAAGCTCTGCTTGGGTCTCTGCCAGGTAACTGTAATCTTCGCATGAAATGTGGCATTTTCAATGACGTTTGAAGTCTCCGCGCGTCACTGCATGTTAGAATGTGAGCTCACGAGCCTTTCATTTTTCATTTCCACCAATGTCAGGCTGCCGATCGCTGCTCACCGACAAAAAGATTGATCCTGTGCCCCAACTCCTCATAACCGAGTTGTTAACTTCCATGGAAACTTTTTGATGCTTTCTCTTAATGCAATTTCATATTTCTTTTTTCATTTTAGAAATATCACGACGTTAATTAGTAATTACGCGCAGGCGCTCTTGTGCAGTATTAAGTCCAATTTATATTGCGCATCCTCTATCATAATTTAATCATTTCATTCTACTGTGGATACTAACTCGCACTGTGCAGCGCATTTAACGAAATTGCGAACGGTATATTTTCTTTTAGGTGCTCACCAAGAAAAAAACCTCAAATATCTACCATGGTGCCATCATTAATCTATTATCTCATTCACTTTTTGTGTTTGTTTCGTGGTGCCCGAGACTTACCAGATTTTCTCAAGTCAATTTATGCTGGCATACATCTCGCATGTACTTTGAAAAACGAGCCGTGCGTATTTTTCCCCTTTGCAGCGATGCAGCGTCTGCAGCACGTTGCTGAATGTTTACGTCAACAAATAAAGGGATAAAAGCATCAGAATAAATAATGAAAAAAATAAAAATCCAATAAGGTGCACATGAAACAACACTAAAAATGCGACATTTCGGGTCTGACTACGACCCGTCATCAAGCAAGAACAATTTTTTTTTTAGCCCAAAGGAGCTAAAGTCAATACATAGCACACTACTACACTTTTGGTGTAACTCATAAATCATCAATAAAAGTACAAGTAAAACCATTATAAAACGATAACAAGCGGCTACAGCGACTGCCTAGTCGCACCGGTCTTCTGTACAGTTCCTCCACTTCCAATGTTGAGGCGCACACCTCTATCACGCACTACAACAGCTATCTCTATTATACTAATCTAAAATCAGTAGCCATCACAATTGTCGGTTAGAAATATGTCAGCTTTTATGCCTATTTCACATTTTAGGCGTAACTGTCAGCTTTTAGGCCTAATTTTAACCAGCAGTTTTAATTTCATAAGTAGCAACTAACGGAGATATGGATTGTATAGTAAGCCTATTCATTTTTGCAACACGGTGCGCCTACAGGCACACAGTTACAGTGTTACAACGTAACGCGCAACGTAGCCTATATAGATCAGTGGTAGTAGGGAAGTGACGAGAGAGACGCTGTTGATGAAGCCAAAAGCGACTCGTAGCAACTTGACGTTGCCATGGTAACACGATTTTAGGCCTAATTTTCATTTTTAGGCCTAATTTTAAAAATACAGTTTTAATTTCGTAAGTAGTATATATAGGCGTAATGGAGAATTTGGTTCGACGATAAGCCTATTCATTCACGCAACAATGCGACGAGACTATTTTGAACGAAGCTAAAATCCATTTGTTTTTATTAAGTGTTTTCCTTAGGATTTTAATTCGACGATCAAATGTTATTATTTAATTTAGTTACGTCGAAGAATTCTATTAGTTATAACGAAGTAACGATGTTATAATATGCCATGTTATTTAACTAACTTCTCACACTGAATCTAACGTTGAAAACAATGGTCGTCAGTATCTAGTACCGTAACGAAGTTGAAAAAAGCGACGGACGGACGGACAATCGTTTGGACGGACAAAGTCGTTGCAATAGTCTTCTCAACCGGTACGGCTGTACAGAAGATTAAAAAAGAACCTCAGTCACGGCAGAACCTGACAATAGGGACCTAGACAAACACCCTTCAAAGCAGCTTGTAAGTTCTGGGACTGTTTTCTACAAGCAGTTAAACACACGAGAAGAGTCCTAGCGGGAAAAATGTGAGATTCGTAGTTTGTGGAAGGTAAGGATATATTCAAAGAGGTTTGTAGGTTACATCCAAAGTGCAGCATAGTTATTTACGTGTTGGCTTTAGCTCCTTTGGGCTAAAAAAAATGTTCATGCTCCATAAGGGGTCGTGGTCTGACCCGAAACGTCGCATTTTGAGTGTTGTTTACGTCACGCATACGTCACTAGCGTTAGATGACCAAAAGAAACGGTTCCCTGGCAGGTTAATACACACACAACTAACAAACAGGCAGCACACAAAAAATGGCGTCTGCCATTTCCGAACAATTGCTGTAATTGTTCAACTTGCTGAAAAAAACGTTATCGTGAAGGTTTTATTGGCTTTCGAATTGAACCAATAGAATTTTAAGGCTGTATTTGGATGACTTTGCCTACCTGCAACTTGTGCTTTCAGTTAAATTCACCATAACTGTTTTTTTCGGGCGCCGTCTTGGTTCTGCAGCAGAGCAAACACCTCTGCATGGATGCGTTTAGCACGAAACGAGGAAAAGATGCTTTTGCTACTTAGATTCACTCTGAATGAAGCATCTTCGTCGCCAATGTGACACGAGTTATGCTAACATATGGTGGGTGCATTGAGTGCCATAGGTGCAGACGGACAGAGTAACAGCTAGGGTTATCAGTTGGTAAGTAACAGGCACGCTTCCGTAGACACGCTAGCCTTTATATAACTTCATTATGAACCATTTAGCACCCCTGGTGGGTGTGCCTACAACTAAGGTTCATTTGAGGAGTAAAAGGCCACATGAGATAACAAAAAGGTTATCTGTCAATAGATAATTGGTACCCACGACACCACAGCCTGAAAACTGCCTGTACATGCAGCCATTAAACTGCAAATTGCAGGGAAAAGAAACACCCATTTAGGGAACTGCTTTAGCACTGTGAGCAAACGAACCGCACGGATTTCTTGGTCCGTTCCCTCGCTTTCTGCAAGATTTAACGATAAAACGAATGGTAGATTGCATTCTTCACCGATCTCTTCTTGTTTTCCCTTTTCCACTTATTTGGGTAATCAGTTTTTTGTTATCTATCTCATCACTTATCTTATCATGACGGTTCCCTCGGAACCTGAGAGAATCTAGCCGAGTTGGTGCCACGGTCTCGCAGCCAAGACGTTGCGAGATCGAACTGCATCAGCGACCTACGTAACCAATGTTTTTTTAGAAAACAATCTCTCTACAGAGCATCGATAATACGCCAAACTGGTGACGTGGCTTGCATCTGGAGCCGGCCATAGAGCTAGCTGCAAGGTAATCGGAAAAAAATATCTCCAGAAAAAATTTCCCCGGAAAAAATATCCCTCGGAAAAAAATCCCCAGGAAAAAAAACTCTCAATTCTAATGCTCGTTTTTGTTTACAAACAAAATTGCACGAACCAGGCCGTACCAATGGAAGGAGAAAAAGGCCAACAAATTAACGGCACAAAAAAAGGCTTAGCCGTTTGGAAAAGAGAGCTCATATCCTTATGGAACTCACAAGTGTGAATGCACGCAAATAAAAACGGATTATAGAGTTCACTTGAATGAAACGAACTATAATTTGAACTCCAATTCAAGAGAACAAACTAAAAAAAAATCAATCCCCAGATAATAAAATTCCTGCATAATACACAAATTAAACACACCCACACTCACTGAGGAGACATGGTCAACTTTAAACATAAACTGCGTTCACTTCCCGACATGACTATAAAAATAATACTTGTTCTTTGGAATTAGAATTAAAATTATAGTTCCTTTCGTTTAAGTGAACTCTAACCCGTTTTATTTTTTGCAGTCACATCTGTGAGTTCCATAAGGATACGAGCTCTAATGATTTTTCTATTGTTGACTTAAGACACTTTGCCATCAAATAGCTGCTGGAAACATCGACATTGCCACCTGATGCTCTGCTGATGCTTAAACCGGACTAGCCGCATTTTGTTTTAAAGTAAGTGTTTGTATAGGATTTTTTTTGTCTTGCTAAAAAAAATAAGTTAGTTAAAAGTGAATGGTGTTTTTTTTTCCCTCGGGATTCTTTTTCCGGGGATATTTTTTCTTGGGATATTTTTTCCGGGATTCAGCTGCAAGGGGCAACGGATATTATGCGGAGGTAAAAATATTTGCCTAGTTTGCTAAACCAATGCTGTGAGAGCGGATTTTTGAGAGCATTTTTTAGATTTGTTGTCAGCTACTGCAATTTTCAACAAGGAATCTTTTTTCCCCAATTTATAACCATAATATACATATATGTTTCGCAGCGTCAGGGATTGGACAAAACAATATTTTTTTAGGCCTAAGAAATCCGCTCATACAGCATTCGTTTGGCTAAAGACGCCGTTGTTTTTTTTTTACCTCCGTACGTATCCAGTGTACCTTGCAGCTAGTTTAACGACAACAGTCTCCAGATGCTGGCTGTGAAGGGGTTAGTGTCAGTGTATTATGCCCAGTGACGGCGTCAGGACTGAATTGTTCTCGGGGAGGGGGGGGGGGGGCCTGCCATAGGGCACATCTGGAAACAGAGTGGGCCAAGGATTGTTTTTAAGGCAGTCTCATTAAGCACTTTTAATCTGTTTAATTCAACCTAAACGTAATGTAAGCATCAATGCATCCAATTTTGTGTAAAATACGCACCATAAACACACAAAATAAATTAGGCTGCACATATATTGCACATTTTTTTAAATTTATTGCTTTACTTATTTTTTTTGTAGCAAGTAAATAAATTAATGTAAAAATGAATAAAATGAATAAAAGCTCAGTTTATTCATTTGATTTGATTTCAAGATTAGCGTGCACGTTTTTTTTATGATTTTATTTTCTGGTGGTGACTTTAGTGTTGGGATTGGTGGGAAGGCGGGGGTAGGGAGAGTAAAATATTTAAGAGGTTCATGGCCCACTTTGGCCCACCCCTGTTCGCCGTTCACCCCTGTTTACCCCTGTTCACGTTGTTTCATAAAGTTTGTTAGTAGCGATCAGTGGCGCATCCAGGAATTTTGTTTGGAGCGGTCAAAAACAATGTGTCTAAAAGCTAACTCATTTTTAACAATGTCAAGTGATTTTTCATGTTTTGAAAACGCTTAAGTTGAGAAATTTTCTTAATGGCAGCAAAAATTCCGTTCATCTTCAATGCAAATAATTTTTCACACTGGGGAGGGGAGTGTTGGAGGAGAGGAAACACTGGCTCGGAGAACGAATTTGGGTTCTGGAGAGCATTGTAATTTAAGCCAACGTTATTCTTCTTGACTCGAAAAAGAGGGGCCTTTTGATGTCATTTGGAAAAAAAGTGGAAGTGCTTGCAATTGCTTATTTTTACGCTTAATTTCGTGTCTTGGGAGGGGCAAGTGCCCCCTTTTGCCCCCCTCTGGGTGCGCCACTGGCAGCGATCCCGGTAATTTTCATTTTTGCGCAATCAAGTCCGTTGGAACCATATTGAAAGACATGGATTCACTTCCCGACTACTAATTAAACGCTACATTTTATCCCACATCTATTCCTTAATCTTGAAAACCAAAAAATTTCCCTCCTTTGTATTTCTGTTTATTCCTATCATAAATGCCATTTGAATGCCAGTCAGTGTAGCTTTAGGATTGTGTAGGAAATAAAATTTGAATTACACTTGCACGAGGACAAGCTGCACAGCACAACCTGTCTACAGGGGGTCACCCCACTCGTGAAAGAATGATCACTTTCCAAAATTAGGCACACCCAACGCGACATTAATGTAATAAAAATGAACCACACCCCTGGGGTCCAATTTCTGCATGTTTATTGTCCTTATTTTTGGATGCGACGTAATGCATTCATTCAGAGTGTAACCATACTTCATAACCCCCCCCCCCCCTCCCGACCCCCACATTTACCAGCATTCTTTCGAGTTATAAATTCTATTTTCGATCGGTTCTACATCGTTAACGCAAATGCTGACGATGCAATATTTACAGATATTGCGTGACTTACTTTAATAACTTTTGCGGCTTTTGCGCAATAAACTGGCAGGATGTATATACACCTTTGCTTGCCAAGCTGTACCAAAGTGCCAATTATATTACGCAGCGAGGAAAAATTGATTTTATTACAAAATGAAAAGAACTGCCCAAAGAACTGTTACGCAAGGCATGCATTTTTTGTTTGTTATTATTATTATTATTTGAGCCTTTCGTTACCGAAAGAAAATTGTGTTCGTAGAAATGAACCGGCTTGCTCTTGAAACCCATTAGACCGTTTAAAAGCAAAAATAAACCCAGTAAGGAAAAAGACAAACCCTGAGATTCGAATTGGGAACCCTCCGACGTACTGGGAAACATCCCAGTACGCCTCTGGACTTTACCAAGTTCCCATTCCAATTTAGATCAGCCACGGAGGAGACGGAAAGGCAAGGAGTTGCACAAAAGCATACCCTGGAGTGTGACGTTTCGGGTATTTTCTTATGCGTTATCAAACATAAATATTTTAAAAAAGGAAGTGCTTTAAGTCACGGCAAGAACACTAAAAAAAAGTCACTAAAATTCACTGAAACACGAAACAATCAAAGCAGCAGTCCTAAATTTCACACAAGAAAGAAAACTTAAGTCATACTCAATGTTTCGTTTTCTTGTGTGAAACTTAGGACTACTGCTTTGAGTGTTTCGTGTTTCAGTAAATTTTAGTGTTTTTTTTTTTAGTGTTCTTTCTGCTACTTAAAGCACTCGCTTTTAAAAATTTTTATGTTTGATAACGGATAACAGAAGACCCGAAACGTCACACTGATGTACGATTTTTGTGCAGCTTCTTGGCTATTGAAAAGGCGTGCTTTAGTACTTTATTTCAACCTGCTTCTATAGGCATCTAGGCGCAGCGCTGCCTCCACTCATCCACAACAACAATACAACTGGAAACCATATCCAATTACTGTGGAATGGAAATGAAACAGTGGTGCTTATCCCCCATACCCCCCTTCCCCCCGGTCTAGTGAAGAATACCCTCTCCCCAGTTTAAAAGCTTGCACAGTGTATCTTGAGTCCTGCAAGTATTTTATGAGAGGCTACGGCTTCCTGGAGGAGGCGGCTTTAATCGACGGCCGCCATTGTTTTTGTAACCATCTTGGATATCAGCAAGGCACTCTGCTACTAAAAACGTACAATCGATTATCTGTGTTCCTTCTGCAGCGAACTCAAGATATGCCGCGGACACTACAGTGGTTGGGTAGTCACTCCCCCACCACACACACACACACTTTCGGCTAAGTTTTTTTCACACGCTTTGTTTCTATCCCGTCATAACCGCCGGGTGCTGCAACAGCTTCTGCTGTTCTGTTTCGTTTTCAATCAATATTCAACCGTGGGTAAAATTATAAACTACAACATATTTTTAAATTGCATTTTTCCAGATTTATGTGTTGTATTGACTGCTGGCGGGTTACGTTACGTCGTGGTGACTGGTGGGTGTGTTGTTGTTACATAATAAATACATTGATATTTTTCCACCTCCTCCCCCCAATATGCCCCTTTTAGGGGAAGGGGGTGGAAAAATATCAGTGTATTTATCGACTTCCCCTCTGTGCACCACTGAATTGAAAATTGATACTGCCATAATTATCCTTATTATTACTCATTCGCTCGAAACTTCAGTGGCAAGGGCAATTCCAGAAAATTGAAAATTATTCCTCTGGTGAACTTTGTAGAAAAGTAAGAAAACCTTTGCCGGAAACAGTGGCTTATGACCCATGAGGCAGTCGAGGCAGTTGCCTCGGGGCTCCACAGAAGTCTGGGGCCCAGACGGGACCCCAACAATGCACTTCTCATTATGCAAAATAATTATTTTTATACTTTTCACTATTGACGACTGTTCCACTAATGCTTTTTAGGAATTTTAATATTAAGAAAGGATTTATTTTTCTTTTACACTCAGTATGGTTTATTGTTCCTCCAGGCATCGTAGAAAACTGCACATTATTGAATCTATAGTTTCTCGTTCGTCGCAATCACAAAATCTTGCCTTGAGCCAATGAACCTGCTACATGGTCCTCGTATTAGGGTAACTCGTATTACGGTACCTCGTATTAGGGTGACTCGTATTAGGGTACCTCGTATTAGGG
>JAHWFP010178787.1:0-22634 GCA_023313725.1 Lithobius niger | reverse complement strand
GAGTGGTTACAGTAGTTCAGTCGCCTTAATGAGTGGTTGCAGCAGTTTGGTCGCCCTGCTGAGTGGTTACAGCAGTTTGGTCGCCCTGCTGAGTGGTTGCAGCAGTTCAGTCGCCCTGCTGAGTGGTTACAGCAGTTTGGTCGCCCTGCTGAGTGGTTACAGCAGTTTGGTCGCCCTGCTGAGTGGTTACAGCAGTTTGGTCGCCCTGCTGAGTGGTTACAGCAGTTTGGTCGCCTTACTGAGTGATTGCAGCAGTTCGGTCGCCCTGCTGAGTGGTTACAGTAGTTCGTTTTTTTCCCCTTTGCGTCCATCGCGAGCTGACCTTGAGCTCGCATCAAAACCTAAAGTTCCATCTCGCCTATACCCCGAAAATTCTTTAGGACTATGGCAATGCCGCTGCTGGATCCTAATGCAGATCTCATCCGTTCAGTAGGATTGGCAGAAAAAAATGTAGAGTTCAATTTGATCACGATATCTTTGCAGCCTTGTTCGGACCTTTCGTCCCCGGACCGTCAGATGAAGCATTTTCCACACGCAAAGCACAGCCACCAACAGTCAGGGAACGAATTGTTCTGGGACGAACAGTTCTACCTTTTTAATTTAGTGTAATGGGTAATGTGTAATTTCAATTCAACAATAGAGCATTAAAACTTTTTTGCACATTAAAACTAGCGTGAAGCCTTCAGAAGCAGACTGACTGCTTACTTTTAGCGTTTCGGGGACACTGAAATTCACACCGCTAAATTTGTCGTACCACTTGGATTTAAAGAAGAAAAACTTGTCACAGTGGTCAGACCCCACCTGGCCACCCATCCGTTAAACGGAAAACAGCTTTAAAAGCATCTGTTTTATATGTCTTGTCTCCGCGCCGATCCAATATTACAGCAGTTTTCCTCTTGGGGAGGGGGGGGAGGGGAGAAGGGAAGTAAAATTCTTTCTCCCGCCGCAACGTCAAAATATCAACGTTCAATATAGCTTCGACCTTCGTTACAACGAGGTTCCCAAAACTGACCTTCGAATAGCAATTACGGAATGCGGGGGCGGCGGCGGCGGGGGAAAGCAGCGCGAGCTAGTACACAGGAGAGAAGATGACAACGCGTCCGTCGGCAAATGAACAACCAATAATAATAATAATAATAATAACAACAACAACAAAACCAGACATGGTTCATGAGATTAGGCGTTGAACCATAATACGCCAACAGCTAATGGGAAACGAACCGGTTGAGGCCAAAGGCGTCAAACTTTTCGCGATTAGTGCTGGCGATAAAAGCGGTTTAAGCTTAAGGTTTGCAGGAAGGTCAAGCTTCGGCCGCTACAAGACAACGCCTGTGCCGGCTGGTCCCAGCTGGCCTGTGAATCGCGCTTGGTAGGACGTTCCAGGCTTTAGGCGGAAGAATATGTCGCTATAGATACTGCCTGCCTGGCACGCCCGATGGTAATTTGTTTCATTATTGACGAAGAAGCTATCGAGCAAGCGGGTTTCCTCGACTAGGAGATAGATGGTCGGTGAGCTACCGTTGACCCCTCGCTGGACACGGCAATGTAATTAACCTGTGGTAACTCGCGGGTTCAGGAGCTGACTGGCCGGAATTGGTGGCTTCTGATGCAGTTTGTACCGACAGTGTGCGTACGAACGTTAACAGGATTACGATACGACGACGCCGCCACTCTCTGGGATCTGTAGCCATGGTGAAAGACTATATGACTTGCCTTACGCCCGTATACGTGCAGTGACTGATTAAACTTTTAAAGGGATATACCTCCCAGCGCCATTTTTCTCGATCCTCCACATCAAGTACGGCCCCGAAGGTCTATTTCCTTACCGTTAGTCTTTCCCATGCTAAAAATCCTTTTTAAAATGTGGCGTCTAGGAGATTTTCTGTTGAATATAATGGAACTCTATTTACTAACGATCCGTCACTAAATCATGCACTGCGCGCGTACAATAATCATGATGTTTCATCTCTGTGTGTACATCTACTAATTTTCTAATAATTACCACGAGATCTAAAATCTAATAGACTAATGCGGTAAAAATTAAAATTAATTATTCTAATAGATCGCCGAAGCAAAATTATAAGACACTAGCCTAGAAAATTATAAATTGTGATTTTAAAATACGAGAATCATTCTGGTTTGTGACAACACAATCAATGGGTTCACGCTGGCTGGACTATTAGGCGCAATGCCCATTGAGACAGTAGCTACGTTTTCGTTGCGAGGAACGGAGCTACCGTCTCAGTTAACCTTAGCTGTGGTAAATATGCGGATGGGATCATCGTGTGGGTGTTGTGAGGCAGCCGGAAGGTTATAAGGTAGGCGGTATGTTGCTTTAAGATCAAGTCTGACTGACTTTAAAGGCACATCCGGCCTGCCTTATAACAGCCACGCGCAGATCACCATATACGCACGGTACTATCGCACCGTTTCACGAGGCTCGACGTACGAATACAAGGCCAACTAAGATAGTAGCTGCGTTCCTCGCAGCGAGCAACGCAGCTACTATCTCAGTTGGCTTTGGCAAAGGCGTACGAAACAGCATCAAGTTAAAGATTGTGTCGTCACAAACCGGAATGCTTTTTGTGTTTATAACATCTCATTTTATAATTTTTCTTCGGCGATCAATAGGTATAAATAATTTTAGTTTTTATCGCATTAGTCTTTTAGATTTTTGATCTCACGGTAGTTATTAACAAACGATTAAAAATTAGTACATGCACACACATAGAGACGAAACGTCATGGTTATTGTAAGCGCACAAAGGATCTTGTAATCGCAGGATGCAGTAAATATAGTTCCCAATATTCAAGAGAAAATCTCCTAGACGCCACATTTCAAAATGGAATTTTAGCAAGGGCTTGACTAACGGTAAGTAAATAGACTTTTGGGGCCGTACTTGATGTTGTGGATTGAGAAAAATGGCGCTAAGAGGAATGTACCTTTAACGCGCACATGTGCAGTGACAGCTTAATCTTTTAAAGGTACATTCTTCCCAGTTGGCTATCCTGTATGGTTTAGTTTTACAATAGTTCAGACGAGTGTAAATGTTCCAAAGTTTCACATTTTTAAAAGCGTTGTTTTAATCTGAAATTACTTTTATACTCTTTATAGGGCGTTGCAATAATTCTTTCAATAAAATAAATAAATAGATTGTAGGATTGGCTTCTAGCGAATCTCATTCAGGCGGTTAACATGAAGTTAGCTGGTACCATGTAGGCGTTACCGGCGTCGGCCAAGCGCTGGAAGAGGAGTGCAGATCACGAAGGTTTGGAATGAGTTGTTTCTAATACAGTTACGACCCCCTGGTTTAAGGACCGATTTTGACGTCTTCGGTACACTATCCTGCGTCGCCGTGCAAGCAGCAACCGGCAAGTCTACTTCGGGATTAAGCTTGTACCACACTACTCCGTTCCGTTCCGTCACGTCACGTCCCGTTGGAGGCCGACAAATTTCTGTTTGGAAAAAACGCACGTAAATTACAGAAGCCGCGTATACTGGCTCCATTCCGTTTCGTGACGACCCGTAGGCTAACGGACGGATTGTCGAGGCAGAATCCTTTCAGTCAAAAACTGATCGCATCGGAGAAGTGTACGCACCAGCCGTCAGTCGACGACCGTCGTCATCCGTCATGCGCCTGCGCACAACGTCTTTCCCCTACCAAATACAGATGCGAACCTATTTCAGTTGCCTTCTGGACTTAAATGTCTTCATGACGGGCGTAATGAATTAATATTAATTTATTACGACTTTCTACTTAAGGACACTGCAAGTCCTTCTTCATTTGCATTGCCAATTTGGGCACGATCTAATTTAAAGCTCAGCGGAGCCGACTGAAACGTTCAGCGACGGAAGCAATGTGCGCTGGACTATCCTTTGCCGTCAGTCATCGGAACGGGGAGGAACGGAATAATGTGCTACAATTAGCTTTATACCCGGCAAAGACTGCAAGAATGCCTGAAAATTTAAACCGAGACCCATTGCAAATATGCGTGAAGGACGTTTTCATAATCGAAGCAAAAACGAGAAGACAGGTGCGAGAAATTCTTTCCTTCACTAGGCACCGTCACGGCCACAGACGTCAATTACGGGACTAGTCATCAAATTTTAAGCACTTTTTCAATTTTTTTTTTTAGCATTTATCACACCGCCAGTTTGACTTCCTCGTTGTAAATAATTCTTGAAATCTCTATATTTTTGGGGGGTTGTTCCTTGTAGGGAATTGGACCGTTATTATTTTTTTTCGGTTCGATTTTAGGTAACGGTTTGGCAATTTCTTAAATTTCGGTTCGGTTCGGTGCCGTTATAATCACTATTATTTTTTTTTGGAGGTGGTGGGGGCTTAACCGGTCAAGGTTTACAATAGTTAAAACAGTTTACAGCCAGTTTTAACCAGTTGAATTATCTTTACACAATATTAAAGGTATATTCCTTCCAGTTGGCTTCCCTGTATGGCTCAGTTTTGCAACCTTACTGCAGACGCGTTTAAATGTTGTCAAGGCATTCATTTTCCTGTTTCTTTCCTCGTGCGAAACGGTTTGGCTACATTCACTCTAACCGACGTAACTGATGCAAAAGCTATTTTGTGCAGGATGCTCGAATAGAGTGAGAAGGTGTGTCCTTTTAACTGAATCCTAATTTCTTACACAACATCAAAATTAACAAAATGGTTAAAACTGTCAAATTCTATTTTCTATAAGCTATTATTTTTTCCCTGTCCCTATTACAATCTACCTATAGTGTCCTCGGCCTATATATCTTGAGTTCTCCGCAGAACGAACACAGATAATCGATTGTACGTTTTCAGTAGCAGAGTGCCTTGTTGATATCCAAAATGGCTACAAAAAACAATGGCGGCCATCGATTAAAGCCACCCCGTCCAGGACGACGTAGCCGCTCACAAAAATACTTGCAGGACTCAAGATACTCCGCGTACACAATAATTATGTTAAAGCAAGGTCCTGCTCAAATTTAGCTTAAATGGGGATCACTTCCACCCCAATTTAGTCATAATAATTCTTGCAACTTGAACACCGATAGCAGTGGTAGAAGTATGTATAAAAAAAAAATTATGACATCAGGGCGCGTTTATGCAAACAGACCTTCTCGCTCACCGAAAGGTATTTGCTAGCCAAGCGTTATTTATTTACGATTAGTTTCCCGTTTCTACCAAATGAATGCAGCAATACATAATCAATTAAATGTACTAACAACACGGATAAAAAACAACACCCAACACTAATTTTAAACATTGCTACAGCATTGTTGTCATTTCACGCTATTTCCAAAATTTGCTATTCTCGTCCAAAGAACAGCTTCTGACAGTGATCAGACGACAGTAGAATAAATAGCTGCTCGCAGCGAGAATTCAAAAGACAACATGGCGTCCATTTCGGTGTTATCGAATCGAAGACAACCCATCGAATGCCGGCATTCAGAAATCAGTCCGTCGTCTTGTACTGCGGTAAAAATTCTTTTCTTGCTGTCATAAATCGACTCTGTCGTGTTGCACGCATCGTACGTCGTATCGCGAGGCACGAGGGGAAGTTCTGCGTCTGCGTTGTTGCCATGGTTACGACGTATGGACAGCTCGAAAGCCGTATGCTCTGGTAAAGGCGATGTAGAGTTTGTTTACATCTGCCGATTGCCGATATCGAGCTGCCGATCTGAACACACGATTGTTATCTCCAGAGTTCAACAATGATTGTAACACTCAAGACTGAAGACTTTGTATTTTAATATCACCTTTTGTTATCAACAATGAAAGACTTATGTTTCACGTTTTGTGAGCAATCAATAATTGTAACCCCACGTGATGGAAAAATATTGGGCTTGAATTTTTAGCTTTAAACTTCACTTCCCTCCTGGTCCTCCCACTGAACCCACTCCCGCATCAATCGCCATTTTTAGATGCCATTTAGGCCTTTTATTTAGAACTAGAGGAAGCCCGTGCTATGCACGGGGCCGGTCATGAATTAAATTTACGGACACATTTCCCGGGACATTTTTCCGGCACTCTTCCCGACGACTTGTCAGATTGATCGACCACTCATGCCTGCCTTCTGTTTCCGTGCAGGTAGAATGGGAGAGTGCATTTACAATGCGGGAGTGAGGAGGGGAGAAGTGATTGTTGTCCTTCCGGTTTTCCTTTTAGCTTTCCCTTTCCCTTTAGCCTTCCTTTTAGCCGGCCTACAGGATTATTATGTAGATGTTTGCTCCTAACCCTAACCCTAACTTAACTTCAACCCAGACTTAATCATTGCTAGCGTAAGATGCATCCCGATTCGTATAAAACTCTACAATTTCTATTTATCACCATTTAAATGTAAATTCAATTCAAATTATATCCAGAACAAGCCAAACGTTCATCCTCCCGAATCCTTTTGTGGCCCAAACCCCGCAATTCAGGCGATCCCAATAAAACATCCATAATCTGAACCACGTTTTGGGAAACATCTTTTTTATCATAGGTTTAAGAAGTTTTGAACGTTAGGAATTTTGTATCAAAATTTTCTCCCAACTAATTTGCTATCAACCAACTAAAACTCCACCCCATTTTCCCCCATTGTCCCGTCAGTCATGTTGTGATCAGCTTCAGGTAATACCGGGGCCAGCATCAAAACAGCGAGAAGTCTTCAGATTTAGCATTAACAAAGTAACAGCTAGCGAGCGAGAAAATTGTCGTTGCGTAAACCCGCCCTCATGTTGGGCGAACCTTTAGGACACTTTGAGGACATTTAACCAAATTCAACAACAAACAAATTAACTGCATTTCAGTCTTGAGTATTACTTTTATTAAACTAACAGGTTATTAAACGAACATAAAATGATCCTTTTACAATGCCATTTTTATTGAGGGCGTTTGTTTTATTTTTCTTAGCTGAAATTTGGTACTCAGTATTTCTTGGGCATTATTTAAGTATTAGTTCGTTAAAAATAAACTTTAAAATGTAGTACCAACTCAATTTGGAATCTTCGTCCCCGAACCCTACGATTCTGCGGGACGATTCTTCAGCAGGTTCAACCATTCAATACAAAACATGTATGCCTAACGGTAGCGTTAGCCGCATGGCGGGGCGGGTGCAGTGGCAGTTTACTGAGCGGCGCGTGGTGGTTGACTGACTATACTGTGCGCGGCGTATCTTGAGTCTTGCACTTAATTTGTGATCGGCTACGTCTTCCTGGAGGGGGCGGCTTTAACCGACGGCCACCATTGTTTTTTGTAACTACTTTGGATATCAACAAGGCACTCTGCGACTAAACACGTACAATCGATTATTTGTGTTCATTCTGGGGCGAACTGAAGATGGGCCGCGGACACTATAAACACGTTCCTTAGCAACTGCCAAGATCCATGCGGAAGGATTCTCCCGAATTTCGTAAATGATAAGGCACTAGCACTTTATCGTGTATCACCATATTTGTCATGGTAAATGAAAGCTTAGATAATAATAACAATGCCTTTATTTTTTAAGCGATTAATTTTAGAATTTCGATAAATTTCAGGAATTTCAGGACATTCTGAAAAATAAAAACATTTCTGGGCAAATTTTCAAAAATCAGGAATTTCAGGACAACTTCCATCAGTGAGACGGCTCTACTACGTTTGGTTTGAATACGCGTTTTCTTACCGGCAGGGCTGTAGCTAGCGTAATTAGACCAAAGAATTTGTTTACTACATTTTTTTACTAAATAATTAAAAACATTTTTTTTACTTTTTTCCCCACACAAATAGACATGCAACATCGTAATACTCTTGACCAAGACAAGTAATACAAGCCAATTTGATTTAGTCAATTTTTTTCTCTCCGGCAGCACCGGCGTAAAAAGCATTACTGAGGGATTTGTAAAATTACGCGTTTATGGCAGAGGAGAGGGGTTCGGGGGTGTAAAATCGATGCGTTGCGCCTCCAGAACCAGGGTTGGCAATTTCCCGGGAAAAAAACAGTTTTGGACAGGGCACTGGTAAATACCGGTGAAAACCTGGTAAATACCAGCTAAGTGGGAAAAATGTTATTTTTTAAAATTATTTTTATATTACATGCATTTGTTAAGTTTGGAGCCTAACTGCTCATTAACCCTAATAGTACGACTTAGTAATTCTGTTTGAAACGAAAATTCAAGTAACGGAATGTAGTGAAACTACTAACATAGAAGCTTTCATAAAATAAGGGGAATTCTGATTTGAGGGGAAATTTCCCCGGGAATGACTCAAAAGTGACTTGGGAGTTTGAAATTTTTTTCTGTAAAACTACTTGCATGATACGTCCTAATCCATAACCCATATGGCAATTCACAAAAAACATTGTCAATAAAAAAATCATTATGATAATTTTTAGCATTTTAATTATTTTTGTCTATAAATAACACACATTCTGTTCATTTTCCTACGTAAACGTTGCATCAGCAAATATATTATGAATCTAATCTTCTGAATTGAAGACACTTTTACTCATATTTAACACTATTTAATTTTTAAAACTAGGTTAATATAATTATATTTTGCACGTCACACACCTATTTTTGTCTTTAACTGGGGAAAAAGTAGTTTATCCCGGGGCGGTAAAAACCTGGTAAAAACCAGGTAAAAACCACCCCTGGTAAATACCATGCCAACCCTGTCCAGAACAAAATTCTAGGCACAGCCTTGACCTCGGGCTAGGGAACACGGAGAATTAACAAATTCGTTTAACTTTTCTCGGGCGCTGTTGTAAGGATTATCTGTGAGAGCAACCAGCAAACATTGAAGTAAAAAAAAATTACCTGTTCAGCATAAATGACCAAGGAAAATGGTTTTTTTCTTTCTTTTTAGTCAGCCATTCACCCGTCATTCTCTCTTCGTCACCGGGACATTGTCATTCCACCGCCTCCCTCCCTCCCTCCCGCCTACACATAGCCAAGCAAAGAGATACGTGCCCACTAACTTCTCAACTGTTTGTGACACGAAACGAAAGAAGGTGGTGGGTGGCATGGAAGAAGCAATTACGGTAATGATCGCGTTAAATCCACGGCTTCTGGAGCCGTCTTTTTCCCCCCTAAGTATTTTTTTTTTAACTTAAAGGTACATTCCTCCCGGTTGGCTTTCCTGTGAGGCTCAGTTTTGCAACATTACTTCAGATGCGTGTAAATGTTGCAAAGGTACCCATTTTCCTATTTTTTATTTTCCCCTCGTGAGAAATGGTTTTGCTACAATCCCTCTAACCTCTGTAAATGTTGCAAAAACTATTTCACGCAGGATGCTCGAATATATTGATTGCGAATATAAGTCCAGTTGGCTTTCAAAGAGCTCTCAGTTTGTGTTTCGAATTTTAAGGATTTCAAGGAAATATGGTACATTATTATTATTCTTAAACACTCTATTGGAAGACCTTGGTTCCATGTATCTACGATACAATCATAGATGGTAAGGAAGTATTGGGGGGGGGGGGGGTTGTGTGTGGAAGGTGTAGTGAGGGAATGTGAGACGAAAAAATAATTCAGAATTGTCTGAAGGAAAGGCAAACCCCAAAACAGACAACAAGTCTTACACGGAGTGGCATGGATACTAGATTTGAAAAAACAAAACAATCCGCATGGAGGGTATTTAGAGTTTTATTGGAATTTATCTAGTATTTTCGGTTTTTGGCGAGTGTTTTTTCTTCCGAATTTCACTCAAGAATCGCGTTGGATCAGGAATTTTGTACAACGATCATCGAAAATTCAATTGCCACATCATTACTAGTAGACTATATGCAGGTTGATAATTAATTAAAAGTGCTGGAAAAAGGGCTAATAAAACGATGATGTTCACTTGGTTCAAGTTATGTAAATTAGTGGAGCAGTGTTGAGCAGTGCTATTTTCATGTGCCACGACAACCACAAAATCCACATTTTAGGATAGTTTTTCAGGCAATGGATTTTAATCAGTTTTTTTCAATTTTAGGAACGTGGAATAGGAACGATGTGAAATGATAAATACAATTGTTTATCAAACGTGTTCGTAGAAGTTCGCCATCTTTCTCTCCACTTGTTTTGAAGGGTTCGTTCGAGCGTATCTTCACTATACTGGCAACCACGCCGGCGTCGCAAGACTGCAACTATAGTTTTTCTAACCATTTACGTTTACAAATGGACAGACAGGTAAGAACAAAAATTCAAAAAGTCATTTAGTGGTTATTGCACCTCTTTTTTTTCCATCATCGTCATCATTATCGTCATTGGGGGAAGTATTTTCCTTTGCTCACATTTTTTCCTTTCACTCACACCGTCTCACTCTCATCAAATAGTTTCTTAAACAAACAACACCAAAAAAAAAATCGTGCGTCACTTAATAATTGCCCAACACCTTCAATGTCGGAAATTGCCCAAGTCGGCTTGCCGAACAGCTGTGAAGGAATCCCAGCTACCCGAAATGGGTTGACCAGCGACTGAGATGGTGATCCGGGGCCCAACCCTTTGCAACACAGTGGTGCCCAAATGTGTTGCAACAAAACAAACAAAAATAAACTGTTTAAACTAACAACGTTAACAGTAACTACTGAATTTAAGTAAATATATGGCTTTTTTGGGGGCGAGGGTTAATCGTCTAACTGGAAAATCGCGCAATTGGAAGAACGTATACAGTATAACAGTATAACGGAAAGTCGCCTAACAGGAAATTTGTATAATGGAAAATCGTCTAACTGGAAATTCGTATAATGGAAAATGGTCTAATGTCCCTGCCTTGCTCGCGCTACTTTGAGATTGAGAAGATTGAGTGACAGCCAGTATCGGGCCCAATTAACATCAGAATCGTGCTATCTCGCTCGCTGCGGCTATATATATAACATCAGAAACCGTAGTTAGACGTTTGTTCAGTTAGACGTTTATCCATTATACGATATTCCGTTTAGATGATTTTCTATTATACGATATTCCGTTTAGACGATTTTCCAGATTTTTTAAATTTATGCAGATATTAGACAATTATCCCATTAGACGATTTTCCAGTTAGACGTTCGTCCGACGCCCCGGGGGCTATTTTAACCCTTCAGACCCGAATTAGGTTTCAGTGAAGTTCTTCTTAGTCCCATATTGGTCAGTGGGATGACATGAACGGGGATTCACTCGGGGTTGGAGTCGGGTGAATCTTTTCATTTCCGATTAAAAACCTTCCTGTACGATTCACAGAGTTTGGACAAACCAAGGTCTTTTAGGCCTAAGAAATCCGCTCTCACTGCGTCAGCTTGACTGAAGACGCCGGTGTTTTTTAACTCCACTGATGCCCCTTGCAGCTAGCTCAACGATTGGCTCCAGATGCTAGTCTCGTTACCAAAATGGCGTTACGGTCGAAGGTCTATTGTCTTGTTTTTCTATACCAGAAAATTTGTAAATTCAAACAAAAGATTCATGGTTAGGCTTACTTTTACCGCTTTTTCTACCATATAGGTAAGGCCGTAAATACCGAATACTCCTATTGGGGGTGGGGGGGGGGATTGAGGCTTAATGGCGCGTCGACAACTTGGTCATTAACGCCAACCTCAGTCACAGTGCAGTGGTCCGGGTTGCCACTGCACCACACGTAACTGATGCTTTCACCACCTGGCGGCGAAATAGATCCGAATTTTCGCCATGAGCCTTCTAGTCTTTATCAAACGAGTCGAGGCTAAAAGGTCAACAGCAATAGGTTCACACCTACACACCATGCGTGTAGATATTATGCCTATACGTTAGGTATTGCAAACATTGTATAACCTCCAATTTCGTCCTAACGATGAGACCACCAAAAGCACGTGGCGCGTTTTTTTTTTTGACCCACCTTCACTAAAAAACAATTACGAAAGCCAAGACAACACTACAATTCTTCACTCGCCATGCACTCTCGGATAACAGCGCCCTGTAAAACACCCCCCCCCCCCCACTGGGGTGGGGGGGGGGGGGGCCCCGGCGCCCCCCTCCAATTCACCGTATTGTTAAAATCAAACTTTCTCATCGTTAGGATTATTTTTCCCGCCCTTTTCTGCTGCCATAGACCACAAAGCAACCTGAAATGTAATCAATGCTTTCTTCATCTGGAGGCGTAAAAAATAAGCATTTTTGTTAAGACATGGCCAGTAAATTATCAGGCCCGACCTATAGCAATATTAGGGAGGGGGGGGGGGGTAGACAAAATGGTCACCAAGAGTGGCCCATTTCTTCCAGGTCTATTCGGGAAATGGCCAAGGAAATCGCATCTTTGATTATGAGTGGCGACATCTATTGGCAGCTAGTAGCGGCTTTCAAAATAATAATTTTAATTTTTACGCAGATTTGCATGACAAATTTTTATTATCCGTAAAAGAATTTTTTTTTTTTAATTTATAGAGTTATCACTCAGCCACGGTTAGGGCACCCCCGCACACGGCGGCCAAGCCACGCGGCCAGGTCGCTGCGGCCAACGAGAATGCACGGTATATGTAGTAACGCGCACTTGGCCGCCGCGGCCAGACAGTCGCGGCGCCCACTGGGATCCCGGGCGGCGTGCAGGAGGCCACAGGGCGACCATACTTGCTCCGTGTTCATTTTTCACCACGTGATCGAGAATTATTATCAATGAAAAACGGACATGGCCGCACGGCACGTCACCGTGTATTTGGCCGCGACGACCACTGGCCGCCCAGTGCGCGGGCGGCTTTAAAGGTATTTGTCTGCGCTTGGAGAAAAAAAGCGACACGTTCGTGTATCCAGAAAGCGTTGCAAAGGAAGGAACGTTGGCATTCTTTGTACAGTAAGTGTCACCCTCGGCTGACAGAAAGCGGCAAGAGAATAAATCAATCGCATCAGTGGTGCTTTCGGCGTCCATATTGTTCAATCCAGTCGCGTATAGTATTTTTCATCCAAGACCCGCTGTATACTGTAGTAGAGCACTGGTCAAGAACCTTCTAGAATCGAGCGGTGTCAATTAAGGACAGCAGAAATTAGTTCACACCGTTACTTAGCATACACAAGCAGACTACTCCCATATTATTATTCTACAGCCTCACATATTGTCGTGATGATTAGACCAGACCTTTTTTTTTTATGTCATCCACCTTCATCGAAAACCAAATATGAAAACCAAGACGCCTCTGCCATTCCTCGCTCGCCACGCACGCTCGGCTAATTACACGCGGACAAAAAAAAAAAAACACAAACTCGTGTTTTATCTAATTATCTCCGGAACCCAAGACGCTCAGTACGGAGAACGCAACTCGACTCCCGGCATAAGTAACCCCATCTCCGGCGTAATAATCCGTGCTCCACGCGAAATCCAATTCCTCCACTCGTCTGAAATTACAGTCGGCTGGGCATGCTATAGAAAACCGACACCAGCGGACTCGGACGTGCGTCATTGGTTGAAAGGAGAGAGGGCGTGGGCGAAACCATAGACAAACAAAAGGCACCAAAGTTAAGAAGATGAAGATAATGCCGTTGCTAGGCAAGTAAGGGAAAAATAAAAACTTGACGACTACACAAGGTTTCAAAATTCAAAACTTTTAACAAGAACGCCAAAGGTGCTTCGACTTTTCTTTCGCATTGCGAAACCGCCATTTTCAAAATTTCTACCGAAAGCGCCACACTAGCGGTACGTGTAAAGTGAATTAAAGATGGCTGCCATCTTGGATTTTTCACTGCGCGAACTGTCCGCCATGTTGGATTGCAATGGACGCCAACGTGCATATTGGCTGAAAGGAGATTGGGGGGAGCGTAGACAAACAAAAGGCACTAAAGACGAAACTAAACACTAACTTAAAATTTCAAAATTAGGACGTTTAACATAAACACCAAAGGTGTACTGATTTTTTCCATTACAAAACTTCCATTTTAGAGTATTCAATAGATAGCACAATACGAATAGGACGTATAAACTGAGTTAAAGATGGCTAACTGTCTATCATCTTGGATTTTAAAAAGATGCAGACTGTCTGCCATCTTGGATTTTAAAAAGGTGCAGATTGTCTGCCATCTTGGATTTTTAAAAGCTGCAGACTGTCTACCATCTTGGATTATCTTGGATTTTAAAAAGATGCAGACTATCTGCCATCTTGGATTTTAAAAAGATGCAGACTGTCTGCCATCTTGGATTTCAACGGATGGGGAGGTGCATCATTGGTTGAAAGGTGAGGGGGCAAGGGTGAAAGAAACAAAAGGCATCAAAGTTAAGAAGATAAAAGATCTTGCTGCGTATAAGAAAGGCATACCGTGGATTTAAAAAAAATGACTGCACAAAGTTTCAAAATAGAAAAAGTTTCTCAGAAAACCAAAGGTGGGCCGATTTTAGCATTACAAAACTGGCATTAGCGCAATACAAGAAATACGTGTACTGTGAATTAAAGATGGCTGATTATCTGGTCTGCCATCTTGGATTTTAACTGGACACAGACTGTCTGCTCCTCTGACTTCAACGGATGTGGACCTGCACCATTGGTTGAAAGAAGGGGCATGGGTGAAACCGTAGACAAACAAACGGGTACCAAAGTGTTGCTGGTTAATAGTTTTAATCGGCCCGCGTTAGGTCATCCACCGTGGAATACGCAGCACATGAGGTATATCTCGAACAAAACCCTGTGTAAAAATTAGATCCTTCCATTCAAAAACCGAATAAATTACAGGGTGGCTGGCGGTCCACCTGGAAAACCGGAAAAAAATTCATGGAATTTACCAAGTCCGGAAAAGTCAGGGAGAAATCAGGGAACTTGATAAACATATACTGAGATTCAGGAAATTTCAACATTTTTCGGAACGTCGTTTTCCTCTATAAAGCATAGTTCATATTCCACTTTTCATATTTCACTTTAGGCCTAAGTGATATGGGTCGGTACATGTTAAGTCTGTTCCTAGTTTTGGTCAGATCATGGCATGCCACTTTTTACCGGTCCCGGTTACGGCATGTGATTTTTGATTTAGCAAAGCGATGCCATGTATAGCCCTATAGAGCAGCGTCATGTGACGTCATATTGGCTACAAGAGAGATAGCTGCAAGGGGCACTAGATTGAAATGGAGGGTTAAACAACGGCACTTCTAGTCAAGGCAGTGCTTTGAGAGCGGATTTCATACGCTTAAAAAAACCGTTGTTTTCTCCAATCCCTTATGCTGCGAGGTTGTAATCGGAAAATAAAGATTCCACTTGCTTAAAAATGTCAGCAACTGCCAACAAATCGACAAAAATCGCGCGCTATAGGCCTAAGAAATCCACTCTTAACAGCATCGTCTTCAGTAAGACGCCCTTCTTTTCTCCCTCCAGTGCCCCTTGCAGCTAACCCAGTTACTGGCTCCACCTTAGAGTTATATACAGTAATACTACGTCATGTCACTGCTCTATAGTTACTGCGATTTTAGTGAAATTTGGGAAAACATTTTTTTTTTAGTCCTGTACGCCACTGCATCTTTCGACCGAAAAAAAAAGAGGGAAAAATGCCAGTATTGGTCTGGAAAACCTGGAAAAATCAGGGAATTTCATCACGAGTTTTTGGAACGCCTCCACGAATTAGACGACCAAAAAAAAATCGTGTGTATTTTGCGTAGTTTGCGTTACAGAGTACCCTTTAAGGGCTCGCCCCTTCTTACCATACTTTTTCCTGGATTTGGCCCACATTTCTTTATTGTGTGCGCGATGTATCTTGAGTTCTCCTGGTATTTTACGAGCGGCTGTGTCTTCCTGAAGGGAGCGGCTTTAATCGACGGCCGCCATTGTTTTTGTAGCTATTTTGGATATCAACAAGGCACTCTTCTACCCAAAACATACAATCGATTATTTGAGTCCATGCTGGGGCGAACTCAAGATAGCCTGCGGACACTATAGGGTTGTGCACCCCTGCTTTAAACGTAAATGAGGGAACTTGAAACATTGCTTTATGAAACTTTCCTCTAAAGTAGTACAACAAAACCGTAATAAAAGAAAGGAACTCGAAAGATCAAATTCAGACATTAAGCAAATCAGATGTTCAAATTACATTAACCATCACATAATGACCAGATCAAGAACTATAACCACACATTACAATAGAGCGTCCTCTTTCGTCAAACAACACCACATTGCGCTCGTCAAACAAATTCAAAGCGATATTAATTCCGCCCAGGGCTGTATTTCACTCATCATTTGTGCCAGGCGTGCTTTGATTGTCACGAGAGAAGGGGTCCCTCACTGAGGTAACTCGAAGCCCGCGCAGCCATTGTACTGCCAGATAGCTAGCGTTAGCAGTCTGGCACTTTTCCAGTCTAATTACCGATCAGGCAATCGTCATTGGAGATAGAAGGAGAGAAAGAGGAGAGAAGACTCTTCCTTGCAATTCACCAGACCACCCAGATCCATGGCAGACTCGAAACACGATAGACCGTCTATCAATAATGAAATGAGACAGCCAAACTAAACGAATCAGGTGTGGTGTGGCTGCCAATAGCGAATTGGTTGGTTGGTGTTCGTAAAGATAAACCAACCAAACTGACACAGTTGTAAGGGAGGGTTGAGAAATTACGTAGTCTATACCTTTTGTTAGCAATGTAGACTAGTGTAAGATTGCAATAACTCCACAACCCCTACTCCAAAAGAAAAGCGTAACTTTTTTTTACCCCCACCCCACCACAATTGCATACATCATTTGGGATGAATTCTTTTCTTTTTTTTTATTAGCTCGGAGGTGCTGCCGGTTTGAAAAAATGTGAAAAATGTGAAAATCTGCAAATAGTTAAAAAAAAATGTGAAAAATGTGATAAGACGTGAAAAATATGAGCGGTGGTGTGAAAAAAAAGGGCAAAATGCACTGATACGAGTAAAATCAATACAATTATCCATCCTTGTTACCGGCGCGTGAACATGAAGTAAAAAAGAAATTATCGAGAAATTATAAAGATTACTGCTGAAGAAAAATTGTGCACGACAGAATTGTGAAATAGTGATGTAATACATCATAATTATGTGAAAAAAAGACGAAGTAGTAATGAAGAAAATTAAGAGTAGTATGTGAAAAAAATAAAAGAGTAGTATGTGAAAAAAATGAAAAGTAGGACTGAAAAAATGTGAAAAAAGAAGGTACCGTACCCCGCCAGCATCCCTGTTAGCTCTACTAAGCACCTAGGGGCGCAATATAAAGTGATGTTGAAAAAAATTAAAATACTACTTGTAAAACAACTGACAAGTAAAATACAGCGGAAAACAAGTCAGCATTTTTCCACAATATTTTTTCCCCGCACACGCTTTTTACCATCCATCAACAAAGCATCAAGTCCATTTTCGAATTTTGGATTCAGAAGACTGTAATCAAACTAGTTATCGCCCGTAGGAACTTAGATCAGTGCGTGGTAAACGATCCAAGAACTCTTCGTAGAAACGCTGCCTTTTCATCCAAGACTGAAAAGAAATCAGCCCTCCTCCCGAACAGATATTAGCAAGGTGCACGCAAACATCGGCTGTTCCAGAGTCCACAAGGACGATAAGAAAATTGGCGGTTAGGAGAAGTGGACTGAATTAATGGTCAATTAACGCATCAAGCAGTTTGAAATTCCGAGCCTATTGGCCATAAATTGCATTGAAACGTTCCTTTGCCTCGCGCAGACTCGCCGAAGCCAAGGTGGACATTACCTCGAGTGTGGGCAAAGGGAGAGCTCAGGGGTCACAGCACTTTTTAGGGAGGAAAAATAATGTTTAGCTTCTAAAATAAGGAAAAATAACGATTTTTTTTTTGTAGAAAATGACTAAAAAAAATAAGGAATTTTAAAAGAAATTCTTATTTTAAAGTATAAGATAAATCTAAGTAAACAATACAACAATTTGTAGCTTACCGTGACGATTTCTCTGCCAGGTAATGAACCAAACTTTCCCTAAAATTTGAGTCAAGGAAAAGTTTGCCGATCATAAATTCTTAAGCCTTAAAAAGAGAAAATAAACACAATCATGGTGGCGTTCAAAACCTCATGATGAAATTCCCTGATTTTTCCAGGTTTTCCAGACCAATACTGATAATTTTCGTTTCGGCCGAAAGAAGACGCAGGGACAGGACCAGAAATTTATTTTGTCGCATTTCACTCAAATCGCAATAACTATAGTGTCCGTGGCCTATCTTGAGTTCTCTGCAGAACGAACACAGATAATCGATTGTACGGTTTCAGTAGCAAAGTGCCTTGTTGATATCCAAGGTGGTTACAAAAACAATGGCGGCCATCGATTAAAGCCACCCCATCCAGGAAGACGTAGCCGCTCACAAAATTCTTGCAGGACTCAAGATACACCGCGCACACAATAACTACATCGCTTGAAATCAAAATTAGCACTGACGCAATGTGGACTGGCAAAGAGTCGAGATGCCGTATTCTGAACAAAACTAGAAACGGGCTTAACACGGAATGACCCATATTACGTAGGTATTTGCTTGATCAGAAATGAAACAAAAAGAACATGACAGTTTTAACTGAAATAAAGTGAAACTTACGAATTAGCTAAGCTTTATAGAGGAAAAACACTTTCCGAAATAATTAGAAATTTCCTGCATCTCAGTATATGTTATCAAATTCCCTGATGTTTCCCTGACTTTTCCAGACTTGAAAAATTCCCTGAATTTTACCGGTTTTCCAAGTAGAACGCCACCCTGAAACTGCACGCCTTCACCTCATTTTTTTAGCAGCTGGTAATGAACTTGAACAAAAATAAGACCACTTAAGTTAGAAAATAAGGAAAATAAGTAGGGAAAGGTACGAAAACAAGGGAAAAGAGAAAATAAATAGGAGAATACGGAAAATAAGCACAAAAAGTAGGAAAAAAAGGGGGAAAACATAGGAAAATTAGGAACGTTTCGAAAAAGTTGGATAAAAGGAGAATGTAGGAACTGCAGCCCCTGAAAGCCGCACAAGACAGGGTTAAAGCAGGAGAGATTGTTAATGATAGCCATCATTGATTTAAATCAATTTTATTTTAAGTCTGCAATTTACCTGCGAGGAGATAGAAACCACCCTAATCGTTGTTTAAAAATTGTTTTATTTTCATTTCTGACCACTCAGTAAGTAATCCTCTGCTTCGTTAAAGCTCCGTTAGAAATTGCACACATGTGGTTAGATCCCACAAACATGTGGAAAAGGCTGCTAAACTTGTATTCCTGATGAATTTAAGTGTAGCAACCTTTTCCACATATTTCAGGTGGGATCTCACCACTTGTGTGCAATTTCTAACAACGTTTTAACAAAGCAGTAAATTACTTTGTCAGCCTTAAATAAAAAAAAAAGCAATTTTTAAGCAACATTTGGGTTGGTTTCCATTGCCACAACAGGTAAACTGCACACTCAAAAAAAAACCTGTTAAATCAATGATTTGCTTTGATAGTTTGTCGAACCGATTTATACATGTCAACCCTGGTTAATTGAATTTTTTATTTTTTATTTAAGACTTTTCAAAACATTCAGGGCTGCATCCGAACTCTGTCACAAACACCCTTCTGACACCAGTCAATGTTAGAACCAATCTTTGCTACTGGGATGAGAAGAAAAAATACATCTCCTCAAGCTCCTCAGTTCACCCCGGCCAAGTCAGCTCTTTGTCGATATCGAGTTAAGAGGGAAATCGCCCAAACTCCTGGCGCCTTCAACAGTTTCAACATCAATACCAAAGCGCTGAGAAAAATGCTCCCTGTCACACGTAATTTGCATAAGACGAATGTCCGTCGAACCGTCCGGTGTTGATTATACTAATTCCATCACCCAGCATCACCCCTTTTTCTCGAACGCTTCGAGACGCTCCGCTTCCAATAACATCCCCTCCCCAAATCCCCCACTGCCTCCTTACCCGCTCTTTCACTACCCTCGCCCCAATACCCAACCTCCCTCACCTAAATCACGCCGAAAAATGGGGGGGAAATCGACGTTCGAAAAGAAAATAAGACTGGGGCAAGAGTCTCCAGTTTTAAACTTATTCTTACACAGTGTTATAGATTGAACTGAAAAAGAACACAGTCTTATTATAACTAAATTTTGATTTAAGGGAATTATGAATAAATCTGAGGGCATCCATATGACCTGGTTTGTGAAGACGTTGTAGGCCTAATATTTCATTGAGTTTTAAAAACCCGCAGTAGTCATAAGTGAGTCTCCTACCTATACATTCTAATGCCCAATTTACAATATTTACATACGTCGGTAGAGTTTGTTGGAACCCGGGTTGGATAGCCATCGGCCACGGAGACTTGCATCTAAAATATTAATGGGCTTTTCTAAACACAGGTGATCGCATAAGGGAGAGAATAAGGACGTCATTGGAAATAAGTTTTACAACATCGACATAAGTTCGAGAAAATGTAGCAAACCGTCTCGTACGCGGGAAAAAAATACGAAAATGAATGTCTTTGCAACATTTACATGCGTCTGGAGGAATCTACATAATTAAAATACGATGTGCGTGCGTGATTGCGTGCGTGTTTGTACCTCTACTCCTCTGGAACCAAAGCACCTACAAAGATGGGAGTAGGACCAAACGAAAGATAATTACTTTTAATAGGCCTGTTTTCATCGCTGTAACCTGATATTGGCACCCTCAAATAAGCGAAAGAACCTGAAAAACTAACGTCAAAGTTTTTTTTAACCCTCCTGGTGTTTGTTTATGACGTCACGAGGTTCGTTCATGACGTCATAGCGAAGCGAGATGATCTGGAAAAGGATGCACGCAAAAAAATAACCTAAAAGACGACGTATTTTGCAACACACCAGATATAGATCTTAAAAATGGTTTGGTATATAACTGACTTGATGCATGGAAAAAACAGACCCGTAGCACGGAAGCGCGTGGATTGAACGAGCAAAGCGAGCGATTTTCACGTAAACTAAACCTTTTCAATGTGTGTTTCGCTTTGCTCTATCAATTTTTCATCTCTCACCCTCGTAAGGGATTACTTCAGGAGGAGAAGATACAAACGTGCAAACAAACAAATCGTATGTTTGGAATGATGTAGGTGAAATGTAGATATGCTGAGGAATGTGACGAACGAACGGTGAGCAACATTTGCAATTAGTTTGCGTCAAAGTAATCAGTACATCGAAATAATCAGTCCGAGCAAAGCGAGTTCTGTAGCAACTGACTTGATGCATGGAAACCTGGTTTTAAAACGGTGCCAAACATTCGTGTTTCTGAAGCACGGTGGTGCGTGGATTGAGCGAGCAGAGCGAGCGATTTCCACGTAAAGTAAACTTTGTCAATACGTGTCTCGTTTTGCTCTCTCTCAATCTTTCACCCCTCACTTTCATAGGAGAAGACGTACAAATGTGCAAACAAACAAATCGTATGTTTTGAATGATATAGATGAAATGCAGGTGCGCTTAGGAATGTGATGGACGAACTGTGAGCAATAATTACAATTAGTTTACATCGAAATAATCTGCACATGATTTTGTGATGCTCTTGGAATCAAAGAAATTACTGGAAGCATGGATCGACGCGCACGTAGCTCGCGGATGGGCAGACTGTTGAAATGATTTATGGTTATCATTTGTTTACGCAGTGAAGCCTTACGAAAAACGCGTACTGTAACCGTTTGCTTGATCATTTTAGACGTGGACTGTCTGTCAGCAGCACAAGAGTTGCAGCATGAAGGCTTCTCGAGCGTAGCGAGACGACGCGGAATGAGCGAGCGACTCCGCTAGTGTACCTTTAAACCTACCGTCGTAACTAGGACGATATAGGACGATAGAATTTTAAGACCCACTTATTCTTTAAAAAAAATACAAGTTAAAGGTACATTCCTCGATCCCAGCGCCATTTTTCTCGATGCTCCACATCTAGCACGGTCATAAAGTTCTATTTATTTACCGTCAGTCAATCCCTTACTAAAAAAAACCGTTTTAAAATGAGGCGCCTAGGAGATTTTCTGTTGAATATTGGGAACTACATTATTAGCATTCCTGCGCTTACAATAACCTTGACGTTTCATCTGTGTGTGTGTGCATGCGCTAATTTTCAATCGCTTGCTAATAATTACCACGAGAACAAAAATCTCAAGGACTACGCGGTAAAAATTAACATTATTTATGCCAATAGATCGCCGAAGACAAATTATAAGAAATATACTAGCCTAAAAAATTATAAACTGAGATATTAAAATACGTTAATCATTACGGTTTGAGCCGACCCAATTTATGCATTCATGTTGATTCGTCTACTACGCCCAATGCCAACTGAGATAGTAGCTTACTTGGCCTTGTGTTACTCCGCAGCGTCTCGGCGCGTAGCTGTTATAAGGCAGGGGGAGTGTGCCTTTATTCTATACCTCCCATCCCACAGCCAAACTGCGTTTTGCATAGTCGATACCACCCAACATCAAAACACGAAAGAGCAAAAACCGAAAAAGAAAAAAAAAATCAGCTCGATAACAATAATAATAATAATTATAATAACAATTATTGTTATTATTCAAGGAAGACGACCAGACAAAGAGAAAACAAAATAAAACGGGGGAGGACAAAAAATCAGCTAATTTCAAGTTGCATGAAATTCAAACCTACGTGCAAATTGATCCCCGGCACAGGAAATTGCAACTATTCATTAAAATTTGAGTACGGAGGCTCATAAGCGCCATCGTAGAACGCCACATCTGCGTACTTGTAGCGCCTAATCAAGTCGCCAAATGAACATTTTTTTTCCCCCGTAACTCTCTTTATTAACTAGATTCTTTTCCATTAATTTTCT